>LR991063.1:4469849-4710352 GCA_905163555.1 Notocelia uddmanniana | reverse complement strand
CTGGCACCATACGGGGGATTATTATTTAACATTTTACTTTTTGCATTTAAAGTATTGGTTGATGCTCTTTCGCTGAAACTCATGGTCAAATGTTAAATAAGACAAATTTATTTATGTACTAAGAAAATACAGGGTGATTCAGGAGACGTGAGCAGGACCAACACTACATACATAGTAAATGGCAATGAATCGTTCACCATTGTATTTAAGTGAAACACCCATACCTTTTCCCTGTATTTTAATTTTTTGTTAACTTAAAGTTTAATTCTCTACAATCATGGTCACCCTACAAGAACTGGTTTATAGAGATTAAACCTCTAACTGTTATGACAGCACTTTGATTACGAAGAAAATAAACTGTCACATTTTGTGAGATACGATATTTCAAAAGTAATCGGACTCAAATGACATTCAATTTGACACGTATCACTTGACTGAAGTATTCTGATTGTAGAGTGACCATGGATTTCGTAAATAATTTAAAACATTTTGTTTTCAACACCAAAGATAAATGAACGTTAATTTCATTAATAGTGACACGAAGCAGTAGCTTATGATCTACTGAATCCGTAGTGTTGATCTTGCTCACGTCTCCCGAATCACCCCAATATACAACAATACTTAACCAAAATAACTTGAATACCTAACATAAATAATATTATTTTCTCAAACATGCAATGAAATATTAATGTTATGTTCCTTACAATAGGCTGCGAAGTATGACGTTTCAGGTGCGGCTAGGACAAGAGGTCGTTAATGCAATTTCATATAAATGTTGCAGGCCTAGGCCGGCAAAGTCCTCTTTTTTAATTTCCATTCCACATAGATTTGTGGCACAGGCATCATGACATTCTGCCACTATGCGTATTAAAAATAAAACTTTGTGTTTTTTTGTTGTTTATTTCATTGCATGTTTGAGAAAAGCACTATACATACCTCGGCGGGAAATATGGGGTTGCCGGCCTTAGACCTATCCGGCCTCGCTTCGCTCAGCCGTCTATATGTCTTCGGCCGGCAACCCCTTTTGTCCCGGCCTCAGTAGTAATGTACTATAATGTTAAAACTGACTTAAATCTAAAACGGGCCCTTGAGGTATTGTACCGAGGATGCCGGCGGCATTTCCTCGCTGTATTACAATACTTATACTCGTACGTTGTGTGAGGAAGTCGCCAACCAATTATAAATTCTTATCTCAGTATACGAGTGCAATAAACTTGTACCTAATATGTATTCATCTACAGTAGGTATAGATACGTCAGTAACTATAACTGGAAATTTGCGATCATTATACAAATACAAAATATACAAATACAAATATCTTTATTTCGTCTTCACAGGTGATAAAATAGGTGTACAGTACAAATAGGTAGCAGATCTATGACGTGCCTTTTGGCGTACGAATTATTAAATAATCATTTACAATTAAAATTAAAATCCCATAGAAACAATTAGAAAATATAAAATTACATGTCAAATATTGTCAATTACATATATATATAAATTAGAAGCCATACGATTATTATTATTAATAATTACATTAAGTCACAATATTGAGATCTACATCATTAATATATTCCTTAATATTATAATAACATTTATCTAAAAGCATTTTTAATAGTGAATGTTTAAATTTATTAACATCAGCATTTTTCAGCGCAACAGGCAATTTGTTATATAGTTTAGAAGCCATTATGTTAACATTGCGTCCCATCAGAGCGGTATTCTACTTCTCTATGAGCACCGCAGGGCTTCTAGGTCGCAAGTTACCCATTCGATTTGAATCGATGAATTATATCCTTCATACTATAGTTATTCTTCTACGCACGCTACTTATAGCCAATTATTAATATTCTACAGGATATACGATGTCGCGTGCAAAACCTAGTGTACAACATAATAGAGCCTTGTTCTGCCTCATTATCCAGTAGGTAGCTATTTCAGACCTCTGCATATCCCAACACCTCATTATACTAAACAGTGTCTTTTCTCGACAACAGACGACATTCGCAAACCTTAATGACCATTATTATGTTAACAATCACACAATGGTACAAACACACCTAAAAACAACTGTCGCTCGTTAATTTAAAAAATCGGCCAAGAGCATGTCGGGCCATGCTCAGTGTAGGGTTCCGTAGTAGCCCAATGAATTAAATTAAAAAAAAATCAGTAACAAGCAAAAGGTAATACTTTCGCAGCGTTTCATACTACTTTTACTAAAAAGGATTTTTTTTACTATAAGTCAAAAACGGCTTAACTGCTCATGTCCGCTATAGTTTTCGTTCAAAGTATTTATTAAGCTTTACTTTCATGATTTTTTTCATATTTATCTTTTGGAGTGAATATTTCCAAAAATGTTGAATGATGACCTGGATTCATTTTGAAAGACCTATCCAACAACACCCCACACCATAGGGTTTAAGCAAAAAAAAATTCATACCCACTTTAAGTGTAGGGGAGGACCTTTAAAAAAAAAAGTTTTTTTTAGTTTTTATTTTATGACTTTGTCAGTTTTTTGATTTATATATCCATACCAAATTGCAGGTTTCTAGCACTAACAATCACAGAGCAAAGTCTCGGACTGACAGACGGACAGACAGACAGACAGACGGACGGACATGGCGAAACTATAAGGGTTCCTAGTTGACTATGGAACCCTAAAACGCCTGTATAATGTCTTTAGACACCCTGTTATATCGCAGCAAACAAAATTTGTAAACGTAAAAAAAAACATTAATTCTTAGGCCGTTCTGTTTTCAGGGAATACTTATACAGGGTGTCCCATTGACGCGTCGCAATTATTCGCTGATGTCAACTCGAATGCTTAAGAGACTATACAACCCACAATGCCTTTGACGCGACTTTGTCTCCTCTCGCAATTACAACACCCCTTATTATTTGCGCAACGTTTTCATACCGTTGACACGGCCTTTATACAATTGTGATAAAGTTGAAATTCCTGTGAATTAGGTGTATGTATTGAAGGGAGTTTTTAAGAACTAGACGTAGGTGATAGGTATGACAGGTTGTGGATTGTTCGCGACACTTGTGTTTTTTGTTTAATTGGTTTCTTTGAAGAAGTTGCGGTTCGGTGGTGATGGTTATTATCCTATTTGAACAAAAAAAAAACCTATAGTAAAAATTGACTTTGCAATTTTTTATGGTAGGTATTTATTGATATTATAATAATATATATTTATTCAAACATCCGTATTGAAAATTTTATTCTATTATATCGTTTGTGACTCGCATGGAGGTTAAGGATGACTATATTTGTATTATTATTGTTTAATATGGTGTTAATTTAATAGTATCTGAATTTCAAATTCACTCAAAAATTGTTACACTGCCTATCTGCGCAAAATAATGACGATCATTATAAAGACCACCACCACCACCGCCATATCAGCCCTAGGACGTCCACTGCTGGACATAGGCCTCCCCCAATTTCATGGGGGGTAAATGCCATAATCGCCACGCTTGGCATGCGGGTTGGCAATCGCAGTATCTCCACCGTACTCTAGGAATGCTGCTGCCCATTCCCCGGTGGTCTTGGTCGTAGTTTAAGGACATACCCGGGTCCATTATAAAGACATATCTTCCTAATCTATGGCTACGTCCTGAATTGACTAGATGCACCCTGTATGCGTTATTTTTAATTTACCCGATGGCATACTGACGTACACCACAGGTTCTCAACCTTTTTTTGTCCACCGCCCACTTTGAGATCATTTTACCTTTCTAAACCCCCCCCCCCCCCCCTTTTTTACTTATGAACGTGAAACAGCTTTTGCCACAATTATAGTATTTAAATGTATATTTTTATATAGTCGTAAGATAGGATAAAGCCCTTTTCCCATTTTGGACTCTAAATATTTTTTGTTTCAATGAGAGCAATTAAAACGCGAACTTAAGGATGATTCACAGTAGGCCGTTCCGTGTCCGGGCCGGCCCGTTTTCTTCTAGAGAAATACGCGGGCCGTTGCGTTTGCTGTCATAGAAAACGGGCCGGCCCGGACACTGAACGGTCTACTGTGAATCATCCTTTAATTGTATACAGAAATATTTTTATTAGTGTGAAGGTTGAATTTGATGCATTTTGAGTAATTTGTTTTACATCAGGCTCAATTTTACTTAAAAACAACCGTAAGTCGCCGCGCTCAGTAATAAGGAGCCACTTTCCCGTTTTGGTTATCAATGTTGTCGGCCTAGGTGGCAGTGCCATTGCCTTCGAAGCTAGAGGTCCCGGGTTCGATTCCCAGTAAGGGCATTTGTTTCTGTGGTGAGCAGAGACATTTGTTCCTGAGACTTGGACGTTTTCTATGTATTAAATATATCGTCGTCTAGTACCCATATCACAAGCCTTATTGAGCTAACTGTGGGACTAGTTCAATTTGTGTAAAAAATGTCACCTAATATTTATTAAAAAAAAATTATCAATGTTGCTATTACAGCACTAGTCCACGTTCCGCTAAGTATGACGATGGGATTGCTATCAGAAATCGTTGAACAATCGACCATACAGATGCGGAATCGGCTTCTGTAGCCAAAATTCCTAATAACATTTGCCCACGCCCCCCTTCGCCCTCTCAGCGCCCCCTGTTTTTCTCTAGGTCTTCTACTGCCCCCCAGGAAGCTTCCAGCGCCCACTAGGTGGCCTTATCGCCCACGTTGAGAACCTATGGGTTACACGTTACACTATACCAATATCGCACAGCCAAATGCGATAGTAGCCTAAGTTTAAAAATGTTACCTACGAGTTTTTGACCTAAGAATATGAACACAGTTAAGACTACAGAACTCAATAACAACCCATTCTTCATAAAAAAAGTTCCTCAGACATCTTACAACCTATTGAAGTATTACTATTGGTTTCACATAAAATTTTATGCGAAATTGACTCTTAATAATTCATAAAACAATACTGACCTCCCCCTAAAACCACAAAATACAATGAGCATAAACAAAATAGAGGGTAGAACTAGAACTTTACGCTGTAATTTGAGTGGTCTGAGGGCGTATTACATGTCGAGTCGAGATCGAATTCGATTCGATATATATCAATACTTACTCGTATAGTCAACAACAGAAGTAGATGATCATTATTGGCTATGTGCGAAGTAGGTGGTGGGGGTAAGCTAGGCGATCGTAGCGCACACCATGGCAGAAATGTGTACTTACCGGGGACCACTGTCAAATTTACTTTTACGTTTTCTATTGGTTTCTTAACGGTTTCCTACGATTCGTTTCGTTTGTATGTATTTATTTATTCTCTTATTTATTTCAGTAAAATTTCCAATACGGGGTCTTTCTCGTTTACTAAAGTAAATAAAACATTCATGTGTCATTATTTGACATCTCTGAGTTTTGACATTGTCTCGGGACCTTTGACGTTTGACGTTTCAGACGTGCACATAGCCAATAGTACCTACCCTGTCACTTTCACTACTTTGACGAATCCCAACTCTCGCAGTATTGTTGCGTTAGTGCGACAAAGTACTAAAATTATCATTTACATTTGCTTTTGACCGTACTACAAGAAATTGACTGTCGTAGCTCTCTTGTTTTAAAATAATACTGATGCATTATTTCTATATTATTATTTCAATACATTAACATACAACAAAAGTCTGCTTTTTTGCGGGAGAATTAAAACTTGTTTGTGATTTGGTAACTTTGAAAAGAGAAATTTATAAAATTGAATGGTGTCAAATGAGTGAACGACCCGTTTCATGGCAAACGGTTTTATATCTGTATCAATTTTTAGGACAACCACTTAGGTGTTGTGGGTGTCCATGGGCGGCGATAATCATTTACCATCACGCGATTCGTCTTCTCGTTTGCCTCCTATATCATGAAAAAAGTCTCCCGTTAGGAGTAGTTACGCCAAATAGTCTTATTCCTCTTGATATCTTGCCCCGCGCGGAGCTCAGCTACCAGTAAAGCTAAAAGATACACCTAATAGTTTCTCTATGTTCTGCTCTCTGTCTAAATACTTGGGTTGACGATCGAGCGCCGCTCACCCCCGGTATGTAATAGGGTGTGGGCAGTGCATCCATATTTAATTGGCGCAGTAGTTTACGGTCCTCCACCGTCGAGGGTGGTTTCCATTTTTTGAAATGCCCGATATATTGGAGAGTATTGTGGAGGACATCGGATCCGCTGGGAAAATGGGGGTAGAGTGTATTTTATTGGTTATTTTTAAAGAAAAAATGTAGTTACTTTTTGCAACATGATATTTATTTGTTTTAGTAACTCAAGGGTTGACTTTGCAATAAGTATGGACAGTGATAATCATAACGTTGGTGGCGCTATTATAGTTTTTGTTTTTCAGCATGTTTCCATCTAATCTTTTTCTTGTCCTTGTATTAATGTCGTTCATCTTTATGATATAGAAATATTATATTATTCTTTACTTTTAAGGTCTCCACAGTAAAAAAAAACATCCTCACTTTACGTGTTTACGACGACTTTTTTTAGATTTTATTTTACAATTTTGTCAGATTTATTGATTTACACTATATCCATATCTACGAAATTGCAGCTTTCTAGCACAGAGCAAAGCCTCGGAAAGACAGACGGACAGACAGACAGACTGATGGACATGGCGAAACTATAAGGGTTCCTAGTTGATTACGGAACCCTAAAAAGACGTAATTAGAGTGCGCGTTCGTGTATGTGCGTTGGCACAGTAGCGGGCAGAGTGTACGGATGGGGCCTTCTTGCAAACCTAGAGCCTTGCAAGTCTTGCAACTATCACCTGGGCTAAGTTGATAGTACATTATACTACAGAGGCCGGGACGAAAGGGGTTGCCGGCCGAGGACATATAGACATAGATAGGATAGGTCTGGGGCGGGCAACCCCATATTTCCCGCCGAGGTATGTATAGTGTTTTTCTCAAACCTGCAATGAAATAAACAACAAAAATATCAAAGTTTTATTTTGAATATACATATTAGTGGCAGAATGTATATTCTGTGCCACAAATTTATGTGGAATGGAAATTAAAAAAGAGGACTTTGCCGGCCTAGGCCTGCAAGATTTGTATGATATTCCATTAAGGACCTCTTGTCCTAGCCGCACCTGAAACGTCATACTTCGCAGCCTCTTTTAAGGAACATAACATCAATATTTCATTGCATGTTTGAGAAAACATACTTACTAACATAGTTTAAGGATCTTTGTTACTAACTAATAAGATACGGATATTTTGAAAATAAATCTGTAGCCATTTTTTACTCAAATTATACAAAAAACACTTATCCTTCACTAGATGTTTCTAAAATAACTACATAAAATATGCGTATCCATACCAATCCATCGTCATCGAAAAAAGCGAAATACCGAAACTCCATAAAGCGGAGTAGGACCGCTATAAACAGACAGACCCGGCGCATAATCGAAGCGAGTGCCATTGTACGCTCTTTATGGGGCTCGTAATATTTTATTGCTTTCTTTTCAACGTTTTTTAGATTGACATTGGATAGACGTATTGCTAAAAACGTACTATGTTTTTCACTTGTGAATGCTGATAGCAAAATTGTATAAAGGTTGAAATAGAATTAAGAGTAAAAGGTATTAAATAGTCCAAAGGTTTTCTGAAAGAAATCGCTTATGCACTTGAAGACCACCTGTTGTCTACGTCTACGGACATTTTATTGTTTCTAGTTTAAACATAAAAAAGTAATTACTTATTCGTATAAATAAATATTTGATGATAAGTGGAAAGCGGTCACCGCAGCCTATGGACGCCTATGGAAATTGTTAAGATTTGTGAATTAATTAATTTCTTGTTTATGGAGTACATTGGGCTTTTTATTCTTATTTATTTATTCGTATAAACATAACTTTTTTATTTTTCGAATTAACGTAACTCGGAAATACTTGTAAAGTATCACGCATCCGCTTTTTGCTATTTAAAAGATTTTTTTAAATACATATAGGTACTATACATAAATATCAACATACCTACTCGTATGGACGATCTCTGAACGCTATTTGCCAATAGAAAAATAGCGATGTCACATGTTGCAATTTCCAAAAAAAAATATTTCCAAGGAATATTTTTTACATACAAAAAAAAGTTGGCGATTTGACTATCAGTTTACATCTAAATTGCTTCACATACCTACGCTTGTGTTTAAGTTTGCTCATTCAACATTTCGCTACCTACCCCATAAATAACATAATATCCCAACACACAACAGAATGTCGTCATCACATAAAATAACCTATAATCCATTGATACTAGAAATTGACACTTTAAAATACGAGTATTAGCCCGTACTAAAAAAACAGTAATCTCGAATAGTAATCAAATAAATGTTACATCCATTGACGCTTCCAAACCACGCTCAAGAACATGTCTTTACAAAGCACGCATTGGATTGTCGAGTTTGAAAGTTGTCGGAATTTTGAATTCGATTTCGCGGCTCATAATACAGGGTCGAACAAAAGTGCACCAGTACTAATCCTTGTATTGTTAACAGAATCCAATTTAAGATTCCATAGCAGTGTCAGGCGAGGCGTGATTGATTATGTTTAGAGTTTACGCTATTCTGACCCTTATTGCTTTGTGTTGGTAACAGTGGAAAATGATCCTGATGTGGCTATAGAAGATTGTTTAAGGTACATTTTGTAAGTACCCAAGTACATTTTAATTTTATGAGTACTTTTTTGGTAAGCTTATTTTCATTATTAAGTAGAAACCTATATAATTATATATATGTATATTGCATGGTAAGTTTGCATTCGCATGTTTTGATCATACATGTGACACAGTAAAGAAAATAACCGCTCTGTATCATGAATTCATGAAGACAAAGATTTAATAAAAAAAAAGCATATCAATATTAAAAAATATTTATATTAAAAAATGTTGTGTAATAGGTAAAAATTGTAGCGTATTCGAATAGGCGTTTGTTTTGTTTGTGTTGCATATTTTAAATGTGTAATGTCTATTCGAACACGTCACAACTACATACAACAGGTCATCCTCTGAAGTTTTATACCTATACCTACCTACTCTAAATCGATACCATATTCTCAAAAAAATAACCTTCCATAAAGTTAATAGAAAATCGTCATCACCATATTGACAGTTGACTCTAGTGTATCTACACTAGATCACATTCAAACCTGGCAGTATACAATGGATTACTCTGTTTAAACTTAGTAAGTAATATCGACGTGACATTTCCCCTCTCAATGGCCCGTGGCGCGGGCGCAGCTTCAAAGCGCATTGTCTTATTGGTCGCAGGAATAGCTGAATGAAGCGTACTTTCATTGATGTTGGACGGAAATACATGCGCGAGAGTCGATCCGAGCGTAGGATTATGAATTCTGCAGACATTATCGCATTTTGCAGTCGAGTAGAAAGCGGGGCTAAAAGTGCCAGGGGTTAGTTGTACCGATGAGAATATTAGGAACACGAGCAAAAAACGGAGCGATTAGTATGATGTTTGTCGCGAAAAGTTACAACACTATGCCGTTACAGGAGCCGTTTTAGTTGCGTCTATTATACATATTATACTTATAGAAATAATTGCTATTAAACATTTGCAGGCGCAGGCTTAAATATAGCTCGCTCATACAAACTTCTACCCCCGTTTTCACCCCCTAAGGAATGATTTCCGAAATAAAAACTATCCTATGTCCTTTCCCGGGACTCAAACTATCTCCATACCAAATTTCATCTAAATCGGTTTAGCGGTTTAAGCGTGAAGAGGTAACAGACTGACAAACAGAGTGACTTTCGCATTTATATTATTAAGTATGAACTATTAGCCAGTTTGCTCGCGACTAAAGATGTTGTGACACAACCAAAACTTCGAGTCGTATCAAAGAGGGTTAATAAATGTATTTATTACGCAGGGACTTTTCCTATTACCTTTTCGAACGTATCAATATAAACATAGTTATGCTTGTTTGCCACCTTCACATTAATGTCTATGAGTTGGTTAGGTCTGCGCGCGCGCCGGAGATGAGCCGCTGATTATCTGCGCGTATTCCTGTAACAATGATCGAGCCGGATCCGCCGTTACTTAAACTGCGCTTCGTATTCGATTTACGAACGCATTTGTTTAAATGAAGCCATTTCGTTGGCTATTTAAATATCTAACCGACTTCAAAAAAGCAGGGAGTTGTATGTGTCGAGGGAGTGACAGTCTTACACAAATTGCGAAAGGCTGCCCACAAATTAAAAAAAAATCTTCCAAGTTAACCAACGTATAAATAGTTTAAGTAGTTTTCATACAATGAGGAAATCCCTATCAGATTTGGTTACTTATGATAGTGATCTTATTTGAGGTCAGCAGAATAATTGGACACTATCAAAATGTCAAAAACAGACCGCATTTTAAAAAAGAAGAAGATTGTAAAATCGAACATTCATCGGGAAAAATCCTTCTGTTTCAGAAAATTTCTAAACCTTCGCAAGTAAGAGTTAAAAATCATGCGAAGAATTTGCCAGCATCACAGTGAAGATTTACACAAACATCCGTTGCAAATCATTCTAATGCTTTTAATCCTAAATTATCGAAATCCTCATTACCACATATCCACTGACAAAATTACGCACTGGCCGGCCAAGCGGTGGCATCGCAAAACGAACAAAACACCCTTTCATTCAGAGAATCCTCTCCTATAGACAGAGACACACGTAGGATCTTGTAACCAGTCGGACGAGGACATAAGATGTCCTTAGTGAGTTCTTGGCAATTGTCCACCGGAAAGCGGTTTTTAGCAAAAGGACGAATTGAATGAGACTGAAATACAAAGAGCGACCATTGAATTGCGTGATGGGAGAGGCGAGTAATTAGTTTGGAAAGGTCAAAAGCTGGCTGTTGATTTCGTTGTGCGGATGCCAACTGTGATGTAGATGTATTGTCACAGAATAATTAGGTAATAAATAGTACATAAAGGTACAGAAGCGCAACTGACTCAGTGACGACGTTAACTGTCAAATTTTAGCCAATACGATGCCGTAAGCAGGGTTATCGAAAGATCAAATCAACATTCAATAAAATTATTGTAGTTTTTACGTTGTGTTAAATATACTGACCTGAAACCCATCTTAATTTGTCAAGTAGGAATAAAAGTTGAAAATAAAAGACTTCAATTATTTCACTTCTTTCACCATTAGCTATAGTTTTTTTTTTACAACGGTATCCGATATTTGGTGTGACAATAACTCTTATATCTTAGACCTACACCTGGTAACCATAGATAATAAGTGTCAAAATGACAGTTTGATAGGCCTGATATTGTTAGCGAATAAAATGGGGTGGAATCGGTGAAAGCTTATTGCATTGTAAGTCAAGTTGAACTGAATTTTGTTATCAGCATCGTAATTACGCAGTTTTCGAGAATGCGTAAGGTAGAACTTAATGTCATTTATCCATTCTAATAATGACAATTAGATGCACTTGTCGTTCGTTCGAAAAGTTCCAAGTTTACTCTGTGCTCTCAAAATACAGCTCAACGGGGAAAGCGCAATAAGAAAAATAACCAAAATTTATTGAGAATAAAGTGATCAGGATTTCCAAATATGCTACCCAAATGGAACGACAACACTCGTAGAAGATTGATACAATGCAAAACAGTACTAATTCTATTATTATTATTTTTATTAAAAATGGGGTTGCTCTTGGTCAGCATCTAGCTATAAGTATAGGTGAAAAACTTAAGAAGAAGACCTTTTGCATGTAGTTGTAGTGTGTTCGAATAGACATTACATATTTAAAATTGTGCAACACAAACAAAACAAACGCCTATACGAACACGTCCCAACTA
Organism: Notocelia uddmanniana; assembly: GCA_905163555.1. Classification (NCBI taxonomy): domain Eukaryota; kingdom Metazoa; phylum Arthropoda; class Insecta; order Lepidoptera; family Tortricidae; genus Notocelia; species Notocelia uddmanniana. The sequence goes on along the minus strand of LR991063.1, from coordinate 4,698,558 downwards.
TAAGTACATACAACAGGTCTTCTTCTTAAGTTTTTCACCTATACTTTGTAATGTATTTCTATATACTCATCAAAAATTCCACATCGACTGTGCGGTGCGAATAGTCCAAAGATCTCAGTGGACCGTTTAACTAAGCTACACACAGTCTTCTGGCAATACTGAGGCATTTGACATGCGCTGCATCAATACGACTGGCTTTTGAAGCAGTGTTGCGGGTCAAGATTGGTAAAATTGTGAAACCTTCTTAGTCATCATCCCAGCGTTATCCTCATACAGTTGCATCCAGAAGTATGACCGGTGTCCGTTACCTAATCCCGAGAATTGGCGAAGGCACTAATTTCTATGGAAGCGACTGCCATGCCATCTGACCTTCCAGCCTAAGAAGGAATGTAGACCTTACTGGAATTAGGCTTGCCAAGTGAGTGGGCATTGGGCAACAAGATTGTTAGAAATTTTCAAACCGCCCGAAGACCTATAAATTGGCTTAACGACTGCTGTCATAGACAACAGCCGAAATCAACAGCATGAGGTGCCTTCCAAAGCACGGGGTTCTCAGATAGTAATCACTCAAAGCGGTCAACCATCCTTAACAAAGGCCAACGTTGCTTGATGTCGTATACCGTACGCGATACGCGGGCGCCGCTGGGCCGCGAACGCTCCTTGTAGCCTTCTTAGTGCCTTACTAAAACCGTTTTTGTTGCAGTCTTTGCTGCTTTGTCCGAAGTATGTAGTTTCCCAAGCGCTGTGCAAACCCTGGCACCTCTGACGAACCTCATAACATTTTGTCATACATTTACGACAAGTAATACAAAAACAGTATTACCTAAATCTTAAAAAAAAAATCGTGTGCTCTGCCTACCACTTTTGGGAATATGGCAGTGAGTTTATGAATGTATGTATGATGTATGTATGTAAACCTAAAAATGACCACTAGCTTTGATCTCCTTTGTCATTACGATCATGAACCGATCGTAAACTACGCTAGTAAAATTGAACAAATATTCGAAGCACGATCTTGAAACCATCATATAAATTACAATAAGCTCTCCCTGTGACATTACGTATTATTGTGTGTATAAACCTCCGTGAGAGCATAATTACGTCGTTTTTGCTAATCGAGCTTTACCACGATGGAGTTGTGATGCTGTAAATCTATTTCATCTACAATTATATTATACTATGGGACACATGGAGGAAGTAATACAGCGAAGAAAGTTTATCCTATGAATATGATTCCATAAAAAATCCCGAGATTTACCCAAGGGGGAAACTAGACCTTATTGGGATTATATCTTGTCAAGTGAGTGAGCAACGTGACTGTTACAAGGTCTATTTCTGCCGAGGTTTTCCCGAGGGACTACAGTATGGGATTCTTCAAGAACGCGCATGTGACACCCGTGGAGTTGCAGGCGTCCATAGGCTACGGTGACCGCTTACCATCAGGCGGGCCGTACGTTTGTTTGCAACCGACGACGTGTTAAAAAAAAAAATTGACAACTCCTAGATCTCAAAACGACTTTGTGGCAAAATAGCTGAATCCCAGAGAACTCCCGAGAATGGACTGCTGAGAGTGAGGTATCTACATTTGTATGTAACTGCCAATATATGTATGGCAAATAAATAAAGGATCAGAACCGCGCTTGTGATTCTTGTGGAATCGGAAGTGTCCGTAGATTACAGTGTTTGTTTATTATCAGGTAGACCGTATTTTGTAAATACCACAGCATAGTAGTAGTACGATGCCTCGGTAAAAAAATCAATAAAAAGGGGGGGGGGGGGGGGGGGGGGGTTATTAATGGGTCGTATTCACTAATTATCATAAAAGGTAAAAATAATCTCAGAATTTGGTGATTTTTTGTTTTCTTGCTCAAAATCACATGTACCTTGAAACTGATGTAAAAAATTGTCCGCCATGTTCAATAGTTGTTTTTTTTAGGTTTCCAGTATCTATGTATACAAAATGTATGAAAAAATTGGGGACGACTAACAATTTCTAATTACCTAATTATATAAAGTTCTGTCTGTTTTTTTTTTTACCTACCTGTGTCGTGAGTTCAAAAAGTATTTACATGCATACATTTATTTTCTACTTTTATCAATCATTTATTGTTGATCAAGAGTTAAAGTGCAGTGGACGTTCTGCGATCGCCAACCCGCATGCCAAGCGTGGCGATTATGGCATTTACCCTCCATTTAATTGAGGGAGGCCCATATCCAGCAGTGGACGTCCTTCGGCTGATATGGTGGTGGTGGAAGAGTATAATCTGAGCAGGTAAGCCCAAAAAAATCCAATAGCTGAATAAATAGTTAATTTAATATTAAGTTTTTGAAGAAACACACCCGACTTTAATCGTTAGATGTCAAATAATTTAACCATGGTATAGATACTTTTCACTTTTCTATACTCCATGATCACAGGCCAGGAACATTTGCGTGTGCGCACGACACCCATAAAATCGCGTAAAGCCGATCGGCCCCGAACTGACACGACAATTGCCGATGTTATGCTACGACTATTAATTCTTGTTCGACCGCCCCGCGCTTGTAAGTTTGGCTTATTTATGAAGTTCAATGGACTTATATTGTTCTGTTCACATTAAAATAGTGAAATGTATATCTTAGACATAATGGTGAAAGAGAGATTGGAAAGCGAAAGGTAGTTGGCAAACGACGGATGTGGAACGGAGTCCAGAATAAAAGTCTGGGACTGACACAGGGACAAATACCCTGGAGTTGCAGGTGTTCATAGGCTGCGGTGACCGCTATCAGGCGGGCCGTACACTTGTTTACCACCGACGTGGAATAAAAAACACGGAGCTGAATTCATAACACGGAGGTAGACACCACACTGATGTCAACCCCTGATATTCTGTAATGGTACAAGTATGATAATAATACATAGATGATACAAAACTTACAAAAAAGGGGTTAAACATCTGTGTGGGGAACAAGTTTTATGAAGTGAGAGACTTGATTTTTTTTTAATAAACTTTATATAGAATTTAAAACAATATTATGTTTTATAAAGTTTTTTTTAATATTCCCTCAAAGAGACAATAAATAAGTTGAAAGTAAATACATACTTTGAACCCATTTCATACATATCATATTTCATCATTCATACATATGAATAACAAGTCTTTTTTGAAATGAGTGCCTAGTGAGAGACTTGATAATTTTTAAATAGATTTCTTGTAAATTGAAAAGAGATTGGGACAACAAGAGATTGCAACCATACTACCTTTGAAAGCTGCTACGTATCCAGCTGCTGACGCCAGTCTCGCTTGGGCAGCGCTGACGGAGTATCATCATCATATCAGCGGAAGGACGGCGCGTCCACTGCTGAACTAAAGCTGCAGCCAAGAGTGCCACAATGACCGGTCCTGCTCCTGCGCACACCGCAGCGGACTCCCTCGTCCTTTACCAGGTCATCAGTCCACCTTCTGACGGGTCTACCCACGCCGTGCCTTCCTGTACGTGTTCGCCATTTGAGTCGAGAACCTTACCACCCCGACGGCCTTTAGTTCTGGGTGCAATGACGGGTGCCATTTATATTTAATAATAATAAATAAATAACATCACCATCCCCCATGACGAGAACCTCGTGAAAGCTGAGAAGGACAAAGTCAGCAAGTACCTAGACTTGGCACATGAGGTAACCGCCATGTGGGATGTTGATTCAACGATTATTGTCCCGATAGTCGTCTCTGTGAACGGTCTAATAGCGAAGAGTCTCGACCAACATCTCAAGAGACTCTCGTTAGATGGCTGGGTCAAGGGTCAAATACAGAAGGCGGTACTCCTGGACACGGCGCGGATAGTCCGGAGGTTCCTCTCTCTGTCGCCCTAACCACCGGTAGCTTAGGCCCGCCTCGCTGCCGGCGGCACTCTAGGTTAGGTTTTTTATAATGCTTTTATACTTTGTACGTGTATTTTTATATTTTTCATTTGATAAATTTATTGTAAAAAATCTAACCCAAGAAGAAGAAATAAATAAGGTGAATAAATAAAAATAAATAATCATTTATTCACATATACTTATCTTGCTTACTTCTGCATATATTCTTCTGCCAAACCACAGGGTGGTTTGTTGGCAGACGAGGCTCCTTTACACTTATGTAAGCTATTAGGCAGGTAGTTGAAATGTAACTTAAACTAATGTTAAACTTAAATCTACTTAAATCTTTACCGCTCATGGCAGTTATAGTTAACAACTCTATTCATGGCTATTAAAGTTCATTTCTAAACGAATAATTTTATGTGCAACTCTAGCGTGACTGGATCCATATAAACGGTACACCGCCGAAGCGCGCGCCTATTGGCTAATTCTAATCTAGACTTTATACAAATTCCACACGAACAAAGTTGTGGGCACAAGCTAGTGAGATGATAAAACACGACTCACCTTTATTGGGATCCCAGTAACACATATCTCCCCTCGCACTTGTTTTGACGACCCGCGGGACCTTTGTGCTACCCCTTTCATTTCGACGCCCATATAACAGATGACGTAAGGACATTGAAGGTTACTTATTCGTATGTTGAAAGTATCATCGGTTCTGTCTACGTTTTTATTCCTAAGAACACGCGTTTGCATTTAGCCACTAGGCCGATTTTTTGTTTTGTTTAAGCTTGAATCGCACAGAGCAACGTTTTTGGGGAGCGGAGGCGGTTTTGCGCTAAAGCGAACTCGGTCCGGGACACGTCGCACCAAAACACCCCGCGGTATTCGGTAGCGCATGGCGTATGTGACATATGAATATGAAGCAGCAAAGTCGACAGTTTGGGAAAGATCAAAAATGCATAACTGCCTCCACCCGCACCGCGCCGCGCCCGCTCTATGCGTGTCGAGCTTTAGAACGTTTTTTTGTGACGAAAGAAATTTAACTTCAGCACGACTAGCACAAGACGGCGCGCGAGCTATATCGCGCGAGGTAGACTATCCTTCTCTATCTAATGGGTACACACGGATAGACAGATAGTCAATCTCGCGTGCGATATAGCTCGCGCGCCGTCTTGTGCTAGCCGTTATGGGCGTTTTCACTCAAAATTGTGCCGCTCAGAATCATGGTGTAGGAAGTGCTGATTCTGGTGTAAAAAATGACCCCGATTTCCCATATTGTTTTAGCTTTCCACTATTCACAGCAGACGGCCCATAAAAAATGTATTCAAAAGTCGTCAGAGAATAAAATTAAAAATTAGGTGCATTTTTAGTGTTCCGTGCCAAACTTTGTCCAACGGAACACTTATGCGATCCCTCGATTTCTGTCAGTCTTTCACATGCAGTTTTCTCCAACAGCGCTTGACATAGAAGCTTGACTTGGCAATTGATAGCCTCTTATCAGGATCAACATTCTGAGCAGGTAAAAGGAAAAATTTCATTCTGAGCAAACAAGTAATGGATCGACTAATCTAGGTTTGTTTGGCAAAAAAAAAACCTACATTCGTTGATCCATTTTTCTCTGCCATATTTAATTTTATGGTTGTCTTAGGTTAGATGTGTTTGGTACCAGCGTAAAACTTTTTGCGCGAAAATTATAACTTTAAGACACATACCTATACCTATATATCGCTGTTGGGACACATTGTTGAGCACTGTTTACATCACTAGCATCGTATATATATATTGACCATCGAGTTTATTGAAAATATACAGTCGGTTACATCTGGATCACTCGCAAGCAACCCTTCCTTCTGTGTAGGTGTAAATTTTTACAAGGAGATTTTTAATTAAATACTTTGCTGCGGAAACAAAGCCTTATTGATGTTACTGCTAAAATAAAAACTCTCATTAATCTCTAGAAAAGTTAGAAAGGAATTGTTGTTCTGTAACCAACTCGCCTTCTTTTGTCTGGTTACGATCAAATAAGACTTTAAAAAGTTACATTGCTTACCCTTTCTTCAGTCGAAAGAATTTTTGTTGTTATGAATTTACATAATCATCTCCTCCTCCCTCGTCAGTATTATACCAGAAGTTGCAGTCTGCAGCGCTCTCCAAACTTTGACTTTCTGCCTTCCTCAAAGTGCTTTGGAGTTTCAAGAGCATAACTTCCTCAATTACATTTTTCCAACGGGTGGGTATTCTGTCTCTTCTTCTCTTGCCCTCAATTTGACTATATTTTGAATGGCCAGGCCTGGTGCTCAGACCTTAAAAGGAGAATTAACTCTCCTCAGATATCTATACACGGGTCATTGTCAGTTAAAAACGCGTGTCTATTTAGGCTATTGTCTATGTAAATTGACTTTTTCTCTTCATTACAGTCTAAAGGACTATTGCGGCATAATAGCATCGGTGTGATATGTATTATTTGGTGGATTTTACATGATGATTTTAAAAAACATTACTCCAAGATAAATCAAGCTGAAAACGAATTTTTTCCGCTTATATTCTGCTACTTACACCTAGACACAATAAAGGCAAAAAATGGCTTCATACTAATTATTTAATGGAAGCATTATATCCTTCAATTAGTTTATTGGAATTACCATTACCTGCGTCATAATTTGAGTTCAACCCATTTTAAATTTTGTAAGGGCTATAGAATAATATTGAAACCTTTGCCAGTGTATCGAAGCTGACTATACGTGGTATTTGCGACTTCTTTACGAGTACATGTGGACTAGCAAGCGATTGAGATGTTACTCCCACACCACATTGTATGGGACAATGTAACACCGAATAACTTACCTACTATAATATACTAGATAGAAAGTTACTTTGTGAATTGTACCTTGATTACAAATACTCAATACCAGCAGAATGGGACCCATTTTATAAAAGGTATTTGCCACTAGAGTTTAGGGATAAGCAGACTAACAGCTTTACAGCATTGTAATACAGGCATAATAGGCATATTTTAGCATCGATCGGATCTCTAGGTGATAGGGTTCACATCGTATTGGTACCTAATGTACCTGTAAGTCGTAAACCGCCGACATACGGACCATGTAACGTATTTTTGAGTAAGTTTAGTAAGCGCCCAAATTCTGCATTTGACTGTACTTACATACAATTTAACACTTTCACTGCCGACGATCTCGTAACGCTACGAGCGTTAAGCCGATAGCAAAAAAGCGGTAGCCCAAAATGTTGTCTGGAAAAGATTGCTCTTTAGCGATAAGACCGCCTTTTTAACCGACTTCAAAATTTCAAAAGAGGAGGTTATCAATTCGGTTGTATGTTTTTTTTTTTTAATGTTTGTTAGTCCATAACTCCGTCATTTCTTAACCGATTTGGAAAATTCTTTTTTTGATTGTATGTATATATATCCAAGTTGGTCCCGTTTTTGTCAAAACGCAGTTCTGATGATGGGATCCATGAGAAATTGAGGGAACTCCTCAAATCTTCAAGGCAAACATATAGTAATTTTTGTATTTTTATCAACAAGTCAAGCATTTCCATCCAAAAATGTGACATTGGATGAAGTGGAACTGCTGATGATGATCAGAACAGAACTCTGCAACGACAAAAAGTTCACGTTTGGCGATTTGTCCTCCTAGCTGTGTTTGTTAAGCAAGTTCTATTTTCACGATTAATTTTTGTCTTGCTTGATTTCTGATGATGGGATCCATGAGGAATTGAGGGAAATTCTCAAATCTTAAAGGCAAACATATAGTGATTTTTGTGTTTTTATCAACAAATCGAGCATTTCCATACAAAACTGTGACATTTGATGAAGTGGAACTGTTGATGATGATCAGAACAGAACTCTTCAACGACGAAAAGTTCACGTTTGGCGATTTGTCCTCCTAGCTGCGTTTGTTAAGCAAGTTCTATTTTCACGATTAATTCTTGTCATGCTCGATTTTTGATGATGGGATCCATGAGGAATTGAGGGAACTCCTCAAATCTTAAAGGCAAACATATAGTAATTTTTGTGTTTTTATCAACGAATCGAGCATTATCATACAAAAATGTGACATTTGATGAAATGGAACTGCTGATGATGATCAGAACAGAACTCTTCAACGACGAAAAGTTCACGTTTGGCGATTTGTCCTCCTAGCTGTGTTTGTTAAGCAAGTTCTATTTTCACGATTGATTTTTGTCATGCTCGAGTTCTGATGATGGGATCCGTTAGGAATCGAGGGAACTCCTCAAATGTGAAAGGCACACAAATAGTGATTTTAGTATTTTCATGAACTAATCAAGCATTTTCATTCATAAAAGTGACATTTGATGAAGTGGAACTGCTGATGATGATCAGAACGGAACTCTTCAACGACGCGTAGTTCACGTTGGCGATTTGTTCTCTTCGTTTTGTTTGTCAAGCAAGCAAGGTTTTTTCATGATTCCATGAGGAATTGAGGGTACTTAGTCTTCTACCATTATAAACATACATTATAGCCATTTTTATTTTATTGTATATCTATCTAAGAGTGCACCATCTAAGTATAATAATCTTTTACCGGCCTCCCCCATTGAGGTCGGTTTTTTTTTCTTAAAAATTATTGTCTCTACTTTTTTAGCAATCATGTACTGTACTGTGTCCTTTAATTTAGGTGTGCAATAAAGAGAACTTGTATTGTATTTTGTATTGGGTTGGGCATGTAGAGAGAATGAGTGAAAGTATAATGACTAAGAGGATTTACGTTCAGGAGATGAGTGGTAGGATCGGAAGGGCACGACCAAGGCGAGGTTATCTGGATCAAATTTCGGCGATACTGGAAAAGGGCCAAGTCGGAAGTACCCGCAACCGACGAGCATCTATGAGAAGATGTATGGATGTGATTGAAGCGAAAAAAGTATGTAAGGACTGTAGTATTTTGCGTTCTTTGGTCTCTGCCTACCCCATGTACGTATTGAATAACATGCGAAAAACCGTTATGTAGCGGAAAGCGCCTACAAGAAAGTGACAATAACAAAAGGACTTTTTCACTCTCTTTTTCTAAATGTTTCATTCAATCACCCCTCAGTGCTATTGAAAATAAAAACCTTTTGTAAGTCTTTATTGCCGACTGTACATTTTATATCCACAGTCATCAACTACTCGTTGAGAAGATTCCAATGAGCTCAAAGACGACGGGCTCATCATGTTCAGCTCCATCACCAGATCAGATTGGTGGTACCATAGAATTTCATTGCATTGTCACCGGACTTATAGGTGGGCCCTGTAACTGGTACAAATATTGACAAGGACGCTTCCTTAGAGCATCTGCAGTAACTCCTTATGTCCGAAAGTTTTTTTTTTCAATTCGGAGTATTTTTGATCTAAAGTTATGACCTCCGAGTAATGGATCTTGACACCACGTTATTAAAGCGCATCAGTCAATACAGTGTTTGAGGTAGTATCAAGTTATGAGTCAGAATAGTGTTTTTTTTTTGTTTTCAAAGATATTTTTGGTACATTTTAATTAATTTTCAATTTTATTGAGTTTTTAAAATAAATTGACATTAATATTACTTCAGAAGAGTAATAAAACAAAAGAGTATACACGTAAACTATCTTTAAAGATAAAAACCTTGAAAAAACCTTTTTTTTTAACCGACTTCAAAATTTCAAAAGAGGAGGTTATCAATTCGGTTGTATGTTTTTTTTTTTTTAATGTTTGTTACTCCATAACTCCGTCATTTCGTAACCGATTTGAATTTTTTTTTGATTGTATGTATATATATCCAAGTAAGTCCCGTTTTTGTCAAAAGGCAGTTCTGATGATGGGATCCATGAGGAGTTGAGGGAACTCCTCAAATCTTAAAGGCAAAAATATAGTGATTTTTGTGTTTTTATCAACAAATCGAGCATTATCATACAAAAATGTGACATTTGATGAAGTGGAACTGCTGATGATGATCAGAACAGAACTCTTCAACGACGAAAAGTTCACGTTTGGCGATTTGTCCTTCTAGCGGTGTTTGTTAAGCAAGTTCTATTTTCACGATTGATTTTTGTCATGCTCGAGTTCTGATGATGGGATCCATTAGGAATCGAGGAAACTCCTCAAATGTGAAAGGCACACAAATAGTGATTTTAGTATTTTCATGAACTAATCAAGCATTTTCATTCATAAAAGTGACATTTGATGAAGTGGAACTGCTGATGATGATCAGAACGGAACTCTTCAACGACGCGTAGTTCACGTTTGGCGATTTGTTCTCTTCGTTTTGTTTGTCAAGCAAGCAAGGTTTTTCCATGATTTCATGAGGAATTGAGGGTACTTAGTCTTCTACCATTATAAACATACTTATAGCCATTTTTGTATTTTATTATATGGAATCTAAGAGTGCACCATCTAAGATTAATAATCTTTCACCGGACTCCCCCATTGAAGTCGGTTTTTTTTTCTTAAAAATTATTTCAACTGAAACCACTTGGAAATAATTGCTGGCTCGCTAAATAGTCCACCGTTTAATTTTTTGCTCCGGTTACAAGGCCCATTCAGTTATAAGTATGCCAAATGTACGCTCAATCGGTTGATGATAACTGCGTTAAAATTCAGTAGCAAGATTTGACCCGAACATATAAAAATTGCAAGTTATTAAAAGCTTCTAAAAATCGATAATTATTTTTCATTCATTAATACATTGGTTATTTTGTTTCAGGTAATTAAACAATGTGGTCGGAACAACCGGAGTCAAATAGGTTTGAACAGCGCCGCTGCAAATTGATATAAACACATTGTCGGGGGCGCAACAAGTGAACAACCCCTGTTGTTTGATTAGGGCTGCCACAATGCTGGCATTATGGCATTCTATTAAACGGGGAAAGTTATCAACTATGATGGCGATGAGTACCTGCTATCCCTCATTAGGGACATAGGACTCGCAGAAAAGTTCTCTATTTGTCACGATCTTGCGCGGCTTCTTCTAGCTATTTCCAGCCGAGGCCATCAGTTATCAAGAATTATAATGCACCATAATGAAGGTGCAAAGAAAGAATATTTTTAAATTTTCGTACCAAACTGGTGTCAATTCAACGGAACCGGTTGATTAATCCTCCGCTGTCCGTCCGTCTATCCCAAGTTGAAGAAAAGTTACCATTGTTTTCAGCAAAATAAAAATAAACGAAATAATAACTGAATAAGTGCCCCGTACATTTATGTGTAATTGTTTAGAACTTATGAAGTTTAGAAACTGGCAAAAGGAACACACAATTTACCCTAAAATAAGTACATTTTCGTATTTAAATAACCGAACTAATTTCACCGTAACTTTTTTTTAATACGGTAGTGGCAACCCTAAAAACAATGCAACCCCAAATAATAGGGGTGGATAGCAAACATTTGTCTTCCGTAGGGTTGTGCTGATCGCTCAACAGGTTTGCATTCGAAGTGGCGTTGATAGATGGAAGAGATACTATAGTAGGACCTGATGGTACAGAAGGTCCACTGTGATGACATTACCTGTAAATTTTTTACCATATTTAAACAATACTAGAATACAATAACGTAAGCGAGGGTTATCGACAGATCAAATTGATTGTATTGAAAGTACAAATCAAATTGATTGTATTGTTGGGTGGGAACCCATCAAAATCTCGAATAGTAAATAATAGTGAATATAGTATATTATTTTACTTCAATCGACAATTATAAAAAAAAAATGATTTTTACAGCGCGGTGCAATATTAACAGATGGCCGAGGGAGGCGATGGCTGAGATACGCGTCATACTCGTGATCGGGTGCTGTTTGTGGAGTCCGGTCTGTTCATGCTTGCAAGGGCAAAGTAAATACCTTAATACTAGTGTTATTTTATTGTATGTAGATTGACGAGAGACATAATCCTGTTCTGGATTAGTTTTATTGTTATTGACGCTTAGAGACCTTATACATCTCTAACAATATTAAGTTTACTTATTTTAATTTTACCGCTTAGAGATCATTTACATCTCTAAGGACTTTGAAATAATTGTATTTAATCGTATTTGGACGCTCAGAGACCATATACATCTCTGAGATATTAAATTAATTTTATGTTGTTTATTCGGACAGATCGTATTCAATACGTCTTTAATATTTGTAAATTTATTTTTATTTAATTGTGAATCAGTATATTTTTTAAATCATTATTATTAAGTAAGATTGTCAGTTTTTTTTAATTGTATAAATTCACGCTTTGACTTGTAAAAGTGCCCTTGTGGCCTATTTGCAGAATAAATATTTGATTTTGATTTTGATAACAGTCCGGTGGCCACTTACAGACAAAAGCAGCGTCTCCCATCCACCGGCTCGATGGGTTGACGATATTAAAAAGACCGCGGGTCACTCCTGGATGGGACTAGCACGAGACCAGGATGAGTGGCGTACTCGAAGAGAAGCCTATGCTTAGCAGTGGACGATGACAGGTTGAGAATGATGATGATGATGATGATGATGATGATGATGATGATGATGGTGGTGGTGCAATATTCGATTTGGCTATGACCCTGACAACTTAGACCTACACTCGGAGGTTGCCAAAGATAGTGTAATTTCACGAAAATTTCTAGTGGGACCGTGGTGTAGACCTGTGCTTAAGAATTGTCTATTTGTTGCTCTACCATATCAGCCCAAGAACGTCCAGTGCTGGACATAGGCCTCCCCCAATTTCATGGAGGGGTAAATGACATAATCGCCACGCTTGGCATCGCAGTATCTCCACCGTACTCTAGGGATCCTGCTGCCCATCTCACGGTGGTCTTGGTCGTAGTTTTAGGACATACCAGGGTCCATTTGTTGCTCACACCTGCATAATAGTGGCTTTATGATGCTATTACGAGGTAGTTTTGTATTAGAACAGAGACCAAAAGAAAAAAAAAACGAACAAAGTTAATAAATGGAACTAACTCAATCGGAATTTTGTAATTAGTTTATCCAATCGATTTGCTCTACAAAGAAACGAAGACTGCAATTGCAATATTATTTTTGAAATAAGAATTGCATCCGTTTGTAAGAGTACGAGTATGGGGCCTTTTTGTACATTTAATTTAGTTGTCCACTTTGTATGCTAGTGATCCAGGTTATTGTATATGACAGTGGTCATTATATGCGCCGTGTTGAGAAGGAACTGCATTTGCCTCTAGCTGACAACACAACATATCCTCAATCCAAAAGTGTTGGCAACGCGTATTATATCTAGGCAATGATAGCTCTGCTAAAGCTGCCAATTTCTGGAAAAAATACCAGTCAAAGATCATTATAACATGAATAAGCTCTATAGCGCGATTCAGGAATCGACGCAGATGGTAGAGCGCCACCTAGCGGGTAATTCGGGAAACATACATTGACTCTAAGGAAAATGGCTGCTACTGGTCTATTTAACGCTATACGCCAGGTTATGACCTATCCATCAAATTAACAGGTGGACTGTAAACATATTATTATAATTTACTACATATTATTATAATTTACAATATATTATTATAATTTACAGCCAATTAGGCCGAGATGGGTCTCTGGAACGACTGAAATTGTCATCTAATGGGCAGTATTTCAGCTCCAGTATTTTTAAATTAGTTTTATTGTGTAATTAATATTTGGGTCATTGTAGTTTTAGTAAAGATATAGTTTTCTAACAGATGAGTTAGCAATTATGATGATTGCTAGACAGTTTAAAATCTTTAACATAACAATAACAATACGAGATAAAGAAACATGGCTTTTGCTACACAATGAGTAAGAGCATAGCCACAGGTATTTGAGGGTTAAAATTTGGTGAAAGCACTTACAAATATTATGTGTAATAATTGGTAAAAGGAAAAACATCTTTTCGCTACAGACAGTTTGACCATGCTTAACCTTCGAATCACATAGTTGGAATATCGAGTTGAATTTGTCTTGTCTTAAAATTAAATGGAACAAATGAAATGCGACTATATATATTTTTTATTATAAACTGGCCTGCATAAGAAGGTATAATTTCTTTCGGCGTTTCTTCTCGGCAGCGGTCTTTTGCAGAATAAAGTTCATTTATGTCATTCGTTCATTTAACACTCATAAACGTGACGATAACTTCTGTACTATTTAAATTTGTAACTTGAAATAAAAAGCATTCTGTACAAAATTTAGTTTTGTTATATCAACTCCTTTTTGACAACCTCCTTTTAAAAGATGGCAGAAAAAAAAAGAAAAATGCTCCCTTTTCAAATGCTGTAATTTTTTTACTTTTAGCTTTCTTGGACAAAAACTGTTATACCTTCTTTTGCAGGCCAGTGTAGGTAAATTTATGATTGAAACGGAGTGTACAATCTGTTGCATATTGAGCGATAAGAGGTGGAATTGCTCAGAGTACTCAGAGTAGACGTCAAATAATAATACCGCTTAGAGCGAGAAAATCATATACTAAATTGAATAAGGGCGACCGAGAGCAATATATCATTTGTTGTCCTTGTCATAGTTCCGCTTTTCTTTATTTGCCTCAATGTCATCTAAACGTCATTTCAAATAGATTGAGGCAAATAAACGATTACTCGGCCAAATTAAAGAGGTTCTTTGTTGTAAGCCGCCGGACGTTTAAGACTATAGTTCTCAATTTAGCTGCATAAGAGCTTGTCTGTCCCGCTTGGTGAAACTCATACAGGATCTCTATAGAAATCCTTATTCTGAGTGGAATTGTCATGACATGTGTATGGAAAATTAGATTTAGATCTACCTTACGCACGCTTAAAAACTTTGCGTAGTTAACCTACAGGTGTCGCTCGCTCGGAAGGAAATGTTAAGGAATCTTGCAAAAATCAGCACGAAAATGAGTTTTTTGTCAGAATGGATCATTATAATAAAAAATTAAATTAATAACGTAACTACTCAACGGCGCAACCGATTTTGATAAATGATATTTCGTTAGATAAGTCTTAATGGCGCGAGTGTCAACCAATTTCATGAATTGCAATATGAAAGCTGCTAAAGATCTAATATTACTGTCACTGTGACAAGGCACAAGTGGCCCAAAAATAAAGTTGGTTAACTATACAAAAAAATCTTTAAAAAAAATCGTTAGATTTGCAGACAAAAAAATAGTGGGGCTGGGGTATATCTTAATAAAGGATTTTAAAGGCGAGAACGAAATGCATATACATAATACAATCGGGTTTTTAATAAGTGAGCTTCTAATTGTACTTGTTACTAGACATGCTCTACCTAATTTTGCAAAAATACGTGGTTGACACTTGACAGCTAGTCTCATCTCAACCGATGCACTCTCAAAGTCGGCTCGAAATACCACCCGCGCACTAAACGCATTGTCGGCCGACCGCGGCGCGTGACATTTGCGATGGGCCGCGACACTTTTGTTTCATTGATACACACGTTTTATCTTGAGGGGGCAGAATATGGAATGTTTGCAGATAAATACAAGATTTCAGTGTTTTTATACAGGCTGTAACAAAAATGGCGTGGACCCGTTTGGCTTTATTTGGTATCGAATTCGAACTAGAAACTAGATTTCTTACGGGTTGACAACGCGCAAGTGACGCCTCTGGTGTTGCAAGCGTCTATAGGCGATGGTGACCACTTGCCATCAGGTATAAAAAATAGGTCACTGTTGCACAGGCTTAATAAGTTCAGTTTTGAAGGAAAATGAATTTGGCACTTCGACTAGTATATAGATGAATAAATAAAGTGTGTCTAAAACGACATTTATTGAAAAAATATATTAAATCAATATTTGCGTTATATACATTTTTAACGTCGTAGACAGCGGAAATCTATAAACTCAATTATATTAAAATACTTATGATTAAAGTGGCAGTGGAAGGGTGATGTGGCTCGTAAATCAAAGTCCTGGTGCAAAATTCTGCTATAGAGGAGACCCTGGGAACATAAAAGACCAGTAGGCAGAGCCCAGTTGCGATGGAAAGACGACATCCAAAAAAAGCGGGCAAGAATTGGATACGCAAAACCCATAATAGAAGCAAGTGGAAAAGGATGAAGAAGGCCTACACCAAAATTGTTCAAGAATTCTTAAGATGATTATGATGACTTGTGCTTAAATTAATAGTAAAGTACTAAAACTGCCTTACTTACCTCTAAAGAAAAGCTAAATTACTTGCCTGAACTAAAAACTTCAACTCATATCATAACAAAATGTTTGTAAAATTTTGTGTACAATATGTACCGATATTTATTTCTGTTTCTTTTGTTTATTCTCTCTATCTTACATACTGATATATTGATTTAAACTTGCACGATTTAAGTAGATATATAATGCCCAGTCGCACTCCTCGGCCCACTCTGCAAACGAACAATTTACAGATTAATAAACCATTTTAATGGGCCAGCTAAGTGGTTTCTAAAAACATGTATTGCGTCACATCACTATTCTTGGTTTATGTGACAATAAACTGTTTTGTACTGCTTCCACATTTAACGTAAATTGTATGGAATACCTTCGCCGCGAATGCACTAATTCTGAGGTATCGCGAAGAGTTCGAAAGAATCACGTCGCCCACAGTGACAAATTATATTTGAGTTTTAATTTCGGTGGTACAGTTTGAAACATGTGTCACAAAAGATAACATTCAAGCGATTATAATATCTACATGACACATCTGTGGCAGAAAGATTGGGTGTCCCAGTTCCATGTACTTAACCTTTTTTTCTACAAGCCACGACGGTGGAAATCAGGCATACGGCCTGCCTTATGGTAAGCAGACAGCGTTGCCTACGGACGCTTGCGACTCCAGAACAATGATAAAGTGTGCTGCAGACCTTTTTGGTTTTTAAAAATTCGTTCTATTGTTTTGTATCTAAACCTAATCTATCTATCTAAACCTTTTGAAAATTCTAAACCTTCACCCCCCCCTTCAACAGAGCCCATCCCGGGGAGCTGTGGCGATCATACCACAGGGAACACACCACCGTTTCAAGAAACGAGTGTATACTCGTACACTTTTAAAGGGTTGGCAATGAACATGTGGCACCCCTGAAGTAGCAGGCGTCCATAGGCTGCGGTGACCGCTGACCATCAGGCGGGCCGTACGCTTCTTTTGGGCTGCTAATATGGGCTAAATGGCCAATTGCTTTTAGAATTGCTCTGAAAGATCCAAGTGTACGTAGTCGTTATTAATAACAATACAGTAACAGCTGCCGTTCGTTAACTATGGTTTAACGTCTAGTTAGGCGCTGTTAACCACAGGGTCTTTATACTCTTTACATTCAGGTGATTATGTTCCAGCTCTTGAGAGTAGGACAACTAAGACTAAGGTGACATCCGGACTTGGCGGGGCGGGAGTGATATATGATAGGTATTATGTTCTTTGACGTGAGTTTACTGATATGGGATATCCTCACTTGACGAAATACTGTCCGTATTACGTTAGCGCATTTAGTAATACCATGCGCAGAAGCGGGGTAGTACTGCATTGGTATCAGTTGACACTGACAGCTAACAGTTTTCTCATATCGTACCGCCCCCGCATCGACAAGTCAGGAAGGCGCCTTAGTATAGTAACAAATATCCAATTAAAGTAAAACTCGTATCCCAGCATCGTTTTAGACGATGACGAGACGACGTTTCTAAGAGTACGAGTAATGTCAGATTCTATTGTGACTTTTGGTTGTCAGACGGCGATATGTAGGTATCGAATCGCCGAATAATCGCAGAACAATCGTCAGTATGCATCGGCTCTAACTACAACAATACTTGAATACCGCGACAGACGGCATTTGTTACAACTTGTTTAATTTATAACGCTCTGTCCTGCCATGAACTAAGCTCCCTTTTAGCCTTGACTTAGGTCTGTGGTACAATCAATGCGTTATTATGAAATATCTTTTACACCACACCTTGCCAAAAAGCGCGTTTTTGCGCGTAAGAAAAAACCCACTTTTTAGCTAAGTGGTGACGTAAAATTGTGTACAAAACACGAATCGTAAAACAGAAAGCCCTCTCTCGCATATTTATGACCCTTGCCTTCGGCTTGGGCCTCAAACATCTGCGATATCGGCCTTTCTTTGTTTACAACCCTTGTATCGTAATGTACTATTACACCACACCTTGCCAAAAAGCGCGTCTGGAAAAATCCACTTTCTGCCCAAGTGGTGACGTAAAATTGTGTACAAAACACGGGTCGTAAAACAGAAAGCCCTCTCTCGCATATTTATGAACCTTGCCTGCGGCTTGGGCCTCAAACATCTGCGATATTGGCCTTTCTTTGTTTTACAACCCTTGTATCGTAAATAGCTATTACATGACTTAATTCCGCCTTCCCCATTCCATCACCGGGCGCTAGAGACGATCCACACCAAACGGCCGGAGTCGGCGCGCACGCCATCAGAGTCAAAGGAATTCGAACCCTCCATACAGAAGCTAGACTTCGTATCCAAACGGCAGTGGCAGAGCTGGCGGCAGCCAACCGGCTCCGACCGGCTGCCCGCAACCCATTCAAATATGAAATCTAACTTCTGTATGGAGGGTTCGAATTCCTTTGACTCTAGTGGGGTGCGCGTCAATTCCAGCCGTTCTGTGAATCGTCCATTACGTCGTCAGTCTACCATTTATTCGGAAGTGATCTGCTTCTTCTTTCCTAATGAGAACAGCTAAGGACTGGAATTTGCTGCCGTCGTCTGTATTTCGTGATACATAGATGATCCTGTTCCGCCAAGTCAGGCAGTCAGGCAATCGCCTTACCATTCGTCTAAAAGGGCTTACTGGCTTACTATATCTTATCTTGCACTGTGCCCCATATAACATTTTCTCCTCCCTGCGTTCGGATTTAGCACACAATTGTCCCGGCCGTAAGTCACAGATGAAACGGATGCGCGCGCGCATTGTCAACGGCGAGCTAATTACATGTGGGATTAGGAACTGTGACACAGATCTTGGTAAGCTACATGTCGCAATAGTTGACATCTTACTACAAATAATTGACACCCTGCCAGTCTCTTCTATTTTATAACTTAAAACTGAAGGTGCCATTGGGACAATGGACAGTGTCAGACATATTTATCTTACATGATGCATTATTAATAGAATTAGCAGTGACAGATGGACGGATGGACAGACAGACAGACGCACGAGTGATCATAAAAGGGTTCCGTTTTTTTCCTTTTGTGGTATGGAACCCTAAAATTGGTGAAAAATGCAATGGAGATGGGAGGTTTCATTCAAAAGTGTACAATGATTCTTATGATATCTGCTCAGATGATCTTTATGAATTATGATCAGAAATTGATTTTGATAAAAACACTTTCCTAACATAACTTTTTCCATAAATTTTTGAGGTTTCCACTTTGTGATGGCTCATACAAAGTTAAGACCAACTTTTACTTTTTTTCTCAGAATTTGTAAACTTTGGGTGTGATTCATGGAAAAATGTTGCCCCAATTAGTTAAATTTTTCAATCCGACGTATTTTAACAGATTTTTTATATACCATCACAGAAACGTAGAAAATATGTAATATTAGGGTCATTTTTTTATCGTATGGCATTTATTTACAAACCGTGAGATCTTCGAGAAGACAAGTACGGTTGCCAGTTTTTGCTGCACACCCACCACTTTTTTTAGCACCACCCAGGGGTCACGTGTAGGGTAACGGTGGGTACTTACTACGGACGTGGTGCAACTTCGACCCCCCTTTGTCAAGTGAGTGGGCAACTTGACTGTTAGAAATTCTCAAGCCGCCCGAAGCCCTCTAACTTGGCTTAACGACTGCTGTCGTAGACAGCAGCCGGGATCAACGGCTTAACTTGCCTTCCAAAGCACGAGAGCGCTCAGTTAGTAACCACTCAAAGCGGTCACCCATCCAAAAACTGACCAGCGCCCACATTGCTTAACCTCGCATACCGCATGCGGTAGGCGGGTGCCGCTGGGCCACGAGCGCTCTTTTTTATCATAATCAATGTTTGATTGGAATTCATAAAAAAAAATTGACCAAGAAGAACTAAGAATATTGAGCAGTACAGCCCAAAATTGATAATATTAATTTTCCAGCTGTATCTTGACATTTTAACTCTAAAGTGTACAGTCATAAGCAAACGTATAGATGATCATTTTAGGACTTTGTCGCACAAACATAACAATTCTGCGACATTTGGGATGCGTCAAAGTGAGAAAGTGACAAGGTACTAAAATTATCATCTACTTTTGCTGTTGTCTATTACCTTTACTTTTATTAATATTTCACGCTACCTCAAAGTGTCCCTATTGGTGACTAGTGCATTTGGGTGGTGCTGAGTTTTCAAACTAGTAACTACATTCCTTTTTTATTAAGCGTCGTAAGAAATATGATGTGCATGTGTACTAGGAGAGTATACAGTGTGTTACCGGCATGCGGGCTTTTCTCCAAGTAGGCCAAGGAAACGTAGTTGAGCTTAATTTTATTATAAAACAAATATTTCGACTTCATTTATGCCAGCAATGTACAGCAAAGTAAATTGACAAGACAGTACAAATGACAGCCCTAACGTTCTCTTTCCTACTACGTCATCTTTAAGCAGTGCACATAGTACATTGAAGGTGTTGATTTAAGAAGTTGAATTGTACAGTTAATTCAAATGATTATGTGTTGCTAATACATACAAACAATTCCTAATGAAACAAACTATTATCGGTTTTAATAAAAGCCCGCGTGACGGTAACACACTGTATATCTTCATCATGAGAGATAACGTAAGATTTTGTTGTAATAGCATAGATATGAGTGTGTAATAATAGCTTTCCTGTGTGTGTAGCCAAAGAAGATATATACTATAATATACGTAAACGTGTAGCTTCATTTTCAGTGAAAAAAACATGGCGACGAAATCGGTCCCAATAAGGAGGCAGTCGATTTTGTAAAACTATTATTAGGTATAAGTAAAAAAACCGGTAAAACATTAGTAAAATAATGGGATATGAGTGTTTAATATAGAGTGTGTAGATTAAAGAGTAAGTATTCGAAGTGCTACCAGCGTTTCTATGTAGAACGCACTACAAGTCTAATAGAAAACAATTACTATCTGTGTCCACTAGGATAATTAGTCTTAACTCCACTTTAGAGGCTCCTCAAATTCGAAACCAATTAAAGAGGCTATAAAGTCGAATTTTGTAAAGACTCTAACAAAAACTTTACACTTAAGAAGGGCAATGGCGTTCCCAGAAAGCGACAATGGGGCTCAGACTGCGAGTGAACTGATTTATGATGATTTCCTTGTCATTTGATTTACTGCGTCACTTAAACCGCTGGTCACACCTTTTACATGTCCTGTAAGAACGTTACAGGAGTTTCACGAGTAAAAATATGATATTGCAGAAAAGATGCTGTTTTTTGCTCAATGGAGTAAAGTTACCCCGAAGTATATTTCCGCTACATCTGATGTAATAATTCCTTTTGATTTTTTTCTCTTTACTCTTTTTTATATACAAGGGATCCTTATAGTTTCGCCATGTCCGTCTGTCCGTGGGGAAGCTCTACTCGTAAAGTGCGGATGCAAGAATATGAGTTCTATTTAACTATTTTTTGATTAAGCTATTGTTTTGCGATATATTAATTTTCAAAGTCTCATTTTTGTTACAGTCTCGTGCCCCCCCCCCCCCCCTCTACCAGCTAAACGGTTCCTACTGTGCTACTCGGTATGTGAACAAAATCATGGTAGTTGTATATATGATGAATTTAAAGGGAAACCTATCACAGCTAAGTAGAGATTAGAGGTATATTGACAACTGAGGAAATCTTTACAACAATTGCAACATCAATAAACCACGCCAAAGAACAATAATAACGAAAACACGATAATATACAGGGTTTAGCCTGTAATAGGAGCAAAAAAAACTAAAGGACTCCTCCTTAGAGCATCTGCTATAACCTCTTGTGTCCGAAAAAAATATCTTTTTCTGATTGAAACCAGCGAGCAAAATGCAGTTTTGCTGCTAGCGTGAAAAAACTTTTCCTGCTTTAAATCAGTGAGCAAAATGAAATTTTGCTGCGAGCGTGAAAAAAACTAACTTTTTAATTTTTTAATATCGTAAGTTAGTCGCAGGTCATTTTTTCATACTGCGGGGCGTAATACAAACTTGGAACATTTAAACATCATTCTCTCTGTCACTATTCTTTTGCGTTATATATTCTCGCCGCTAAGGTGAAAATTTGTATGTATCACACGAGAGCAAAGATATTTGCACCTCGTGTCTTTGAGTCCCTCGCTACGCTCAAGATTCTAGTTTTAATTCAAAATTATAGATTATTTAGCTTACTCGGGACTCAACATCAACACTCGCAGCAAAAATCTACTTTGCTCTCTTGTTGAACAAATAACTATTAAATAGAGCGAAATTTTGATCAAAAGTAATGTTCTCCAAGTATAATGGATCTTGGCACCACAAGATTCTAGCGCGGCAATTATTGCTCGTTTTGAGGTAGCATCTAGTTATGACACACAATCACAAATCGTTGTTGCATTTTTGGTTAAAAATTATATTTTTTTTTTTTTTTATAAATTTTTAGTGTTTTTAAAATAAATAGTTAATTAATATTACTCCAGTACAGTAAAATACTCATACACACACAGGTACGCGTAAGCTATATTTGCATAAAAAAGCCAAAAAAAAGCGTTTTTTGTTTTTCAATTTTAATAAACCGTTTAGAAATAATTGCTGGAGAGCTCAATAGTGTAACCGTTTATTTTTTTTGCTCCTTTTACAGGCCACATCCTGTATAATGCGCAGTTAAGAAACTGTATTGACTTTACTGACAGTTGACATTGACGCTGTCGGTTTACTTATACCGTACCGCAATGGACCCGGGTATATCCTAAAACTACGACCAAGACCACCGTGGGATGGGCAGCATCCCTGTGGTGCGGTGGAGATACTGCGGTCGCCAACCCGCATGCCAAACGTTGCGATTACGGCATTTACCCCCCATGAAATTGGGGGAGGCCTATGTCCAGCAGTGGACGTCCTTGGGCTGATATGGTGGTGGTACCGTAATGCGGAAGTGGAAATAATGTCATCAAGTGAAAGTGTATCGATGCTCTTTGTTCGCTGCGCGCGCATCGACTCATAACGTTATGAATTATTGTGATCTATTCTGAGCTCGCTCTCCGAAGAATGGCACTGCGCCGAGCATCTATAGATCGGTATCGGCATTGTTGGGTATACAGAGTTTAGTATGAAGTTACTGAGGGATAATTTCGTTTACGGCGGGATGCACAAACTTATAACGGTTTCAGACCGATAAGAAGAAAAACAATATTTAATTTACAATAATCTTTACTAGCAAGATGACACAGTTTTTGTTATAGGTTTCTATGTTTAACCGATATTGGTGTGCAAAAATATTACCTAATACAGGTATAAAAAACATGTCAAATCATTACTAAAAACAAACATCCAATAATTATAAAAAAAAAAACATTTTGCCATGCGTAATAATTGCCATATAGCTGTGTTCGTTATATCTGATTGTATAGATATAACGAACACAGCTTAGGTAATAGGTAACATTACCCCTTTTTAAAATTAAATTTTAAAAAAAAGGTTGTCTGGAAGACATCGCTCTTTAGCGATAAGACCGCCTGTTGTCTACCTCTACCTACTTATTTGTTGCTGTTTTCTTTCTGTCTGTAACTAATTCATTTGTGCGAGGTGTACAATAAAGAGTTGTTGTTGTTGTTGTTGTATTTCTGTCACGCTGATATATAGGCGGTACCTAATAACTTAATCACAATCAGTGCGCGACCTAAGAACAACAGCAATGATAATGATATGATATTCGGAGTAAACAAATTCAACAAATCGATAAGTTTCCTCACATAATATATCACCTCTCATATATCCGTATGTCAAGTCTCGTATATCACAAACCGATCCAACAGGAACACTCCATTAGCACGTATGACAAAACAATATTTTTCTTCGCTAATGGCGGATTTGCGCAAGATGGCCGCTTCCGGCGCACGCGCGGATTAATAACGACACTTTTAGCCGCCACGGAAATATCTAATCGGCTGTTTGTACCTTTTGTGGTGTCTATTCTTGCGGATTATTATAGTGAATGAAGCCCGCATTTAAATCTGGAATGAATGTGATTCATCAATTCATTCATTAGGTATCGTGGGTTCGCGGAGATTCTCTAGTATGATCTTGATCGCGTTCATGTTCGATATAAACTTTATTACATTCTATCTAGCAAGTGATTGACTTGTGATCCCTCTCGATTCGCAAATGTCCATAGGCTACGGTGTCTGCTTACCATCAGGTAGGCCGTAAGCTTTTTTGCCACCGTCGTAGTATTAAAAAAAGTACAAGTATGTCGGCAAGTTGTTTTGTTTTTTTTTTAATACCACGTCGGTGGCAAACAAGCGTATGGCCCGCCTGATGGTAAGCGGTCACCGCAGCCTACGGACGTCTGCAACTTCAAGAGTGTCACACGCGCATTGCCCTTTAAATATTTATACACTCCTCTCTTGAAGAACCCCATACTGTAGTTCCTCCGAAAAACCTCGGCAGGGTGGTCATTCCACAACCGGAGCGTCCGAGGGAAGATCGGGAGGAAAGGAGAGGAGGTACCTCTGAATTGGTCTCATATATCTAATTTTGATAATTTAATAACAAGAAACAAAAAAAATCGAGATTTACCATGAAAAAAAAAAATTACATGAAAAAAGAAAAAACTTTTCATACTCACCTATCCTATAGTAATATGCCTCTTACCGGCTTCCCTTTGATATCCTTCTTTTTGCGTCGCGCAGACACCGTCTA
The DNA here is from genome assembly GCA_905163555.1 of Notocelia uddmanniana. Lineage (NCBI taxonomy): Eukaryota > Metazoa > Arthropoda > Insecta > Lepidoptera > Tortricidae > Notocelia > Notocelia uddmanniana. The sequence goes on along the minus strand of LR991063.1, from coordinate 4,673,963 downwards.
AGTAGAGAACTTCAGAACCATCTTTGTTAAACATTGGACCCTATTACTCCACATAATCCAATATACTCAGAAGAAAAAACACCATCAATATAATGATTATTTATTTATTTATTTATTTAACACGTTTACATGACATTACAGCGATACACCAATGCGTCACGAAACTTAAGACTAACAGTTACATTATTGATTTGGTACAGTCGTGCACCTAGTATCCATCGCCTCGCAGAACCTCAAGCATTCATTGCACACAGCCATCCATCGCCACGCAAACAAGTCGCATTCCGGTGTGGATGCCAGGAGCGCATTGAGCTGTGAAAGAGCGCGAGGCAGAGGAGAGTTTCTGTACGACACAGTGCGCGTCGGCGGCACCGCCAACAAGTCGCGTCGTCGTGGTCTGAGGGCTATTCGAGGGACATCCGGGACAAACAGTCGCACGAGACGCTCCACCAGTTCCGGACAGTCAGCCTCGCCACGCAAGGCACGAACAGCTGTGATCATTAAATGATTGTTTCGCCTGACTTCCAGAGAGTTGTACCCGAGAGTGCCCAGAAGATATTTAGTTGGGTACAGATACGGGTAGTACCCATATACTTTCTTATACAGAAACCGTAAAAATACTTTTTGTACCTTCTCAAGAAGAAGGGTATAAGTCGATTCATGGGGATGCCACACGACCGACGAAGACTCCAACTTACTCCTGACTAATGAGTTGTACACAATCTTTATTGCCACCGGATCATAAAAATCACGCAGGTTTCGGATTACAAAACCCAGTCTCCGATAGCAGCTCGTAGCGAGAGAAGAAATGTGCTCGTGAAAATTAAGCCGCGTATCGAAAACTACGCCCAGATCCTTAACGGAGAAGACTCGATTGATACAGTCAGACCCTAGCTTATATTGAGCATGTATTGTGGTGTGAGAGCGACTAAAAGTGCAGACACAACATTTAGCAAGATTAAAAAGTAGCTTATTGTCCACACTCCACCGAAACACCGAGTCGATGTCCCTTTGCAACGTCTCACAATCGGCACTTTGCTCTACTCTGTATACTAACTTCAAGTCGTCAGCATACAAGAGGCACTGAGCCGCCCGGAGAGCCGATGTAAGATCGTTGATCATAAGATTGAAAAGCAGAGGCCCCAAGATGGAGCCTTGACTGATGCCAGACCGGGTATGATATGGGGTCGAGACAAAGCATCCATGTCGGACAAACTGCTGCCGATCGCGCAGATAATTGGCGAACAAGGTTAGCAACCTGTGAGAGAAACCTATTTGGTCAAGTTTAGTGAGCAACACGTCATTATCCACGCGATCGAACGCCTTCGTGAAATCAAAATAGACGACATCCACCTGAGTACCTCTGTCCAGATGCTCGGCAATGGTGTCGGTTAAGATTAAGAGATTTGTATTGACCGAGCGATTTGGCCGAAAACCATGCTGTGCGTCACACAAAAATGGGCGAACCTGTGATAAAAGAGCCTGGTGTAGTATGGCCTCAAATAGCTTAGCAAGGGTAGGAAGAACAGCTATAGGTCTGTAATTTTCGACGTTGGAGGTGTCACCCGCCTTCGGGATAGGTCTCACTCTCGACACCTTCCAGTGCTGAGGATATGACCCAGAGATGAGCGCCAAGTTAAATATATAGTGAATTGGAATCTTTAAAAATTCCACACAACCCTTTACAATGTAAGCCGGCAGGTTGTCAGGCCCAACGGAGGAGTTTGCCTTAAGGCGTTTTATCCCTGTCTCAACCTCCGACACCGTTATTGATTTAATATCAATGCAGGTGGCGGTGGGACTCCGATCGGCTTTCCCTAACGCGTTTGGGTCAAGTAACGGAACATTGGGTAGAAAAACGTCCGAGAAATACCTGGCGAAAGCATCAGCCACTTCCCCCCCAACAAATTGCTTTCCCTGAAAATTTAATTGAGAGACAAAGCCCCCATTAGTTTTAAGGCTGTCTATGTGCTGCCAAAAAGCATGGGGATTGTCTTTAACTCCGCGTTGAATACGACGGGTGTAGCTATCGTAAGCCAAATTTATGGCCTCCTTAACTTTTAACCTAAGTTTAGCGAACTTAATGTAGACGTTCTTGTCCTTTGTCAGCTTCCATTCCCGATGCAGGACGCTTTTTTGTTTGATGTCGCTGATCAAGTCTGCCGTAAACCATACTGGATAACGTCTACACAAGTTCTTAGACCGTACCCGTTTAGGCACGCATTTGTCAAATACGTCGTACAATAGACTGTATAATATTTCCACAGCGTTGTCGACATCGTCAGCACTGAGGACTTCGTGCCAACTTGTCTTGGAGATTAATTCATACATCAGGTCGAAATTACCTTTAGTGAAATTCCAGTCCCGACGGATGTCTACATTGCTCGGTTCTAGTCGCTCCGTAGGAGGTCGACGCGCACAGCCCTCCAGGGGAAGCGAAATATCTAGAGGGGGATGGTACGCATCAGCTCTTGGGACCAATCCTTCGGTCGCTATTTCTGAGACCGTAGCCCCGGTGATGCGCTCCGACACCAGCACGACATCTAGCTTACTTCCATGCACATTCATCACCTCGTTCGTCTCATGATAAATATATTTGCAGAGCGTCTTTATAATTACTCTCCTAACAGGCGTATCAAAGCCCTGTTTATTATGGCCCCGCTACACGCCCCTACCTACAGACTACACATTCCTTTATGAATCGACACAAAGTGTCTCTTAATTTCGCCCCCACTGCCAGCTTTACAAAGTTCTATCTGTTATGTAGGGGTAGCAAAACAAACACAATCCAGCTGGAAAAAAGGACTGTCGGGTACAGTATTTTTTATGTGTTTTTTTTTTCACTAATTAAGTATACAGAGTATCATGTTATGGTACATTTTCTTAAAATAAATCTATACGGGTCATACGGGAAATTTATATTAATTAACATATTTCACGTTCGGGCTGTATACAATTTTGTAAAGAATGTGTGCTAGAGTTTAAAGTGTTATATTGGTACATTTTATCAATCATGTCAAGTATAATCTGGACTAAGTCATACAGTCAGCTTCAAAACTGTTTTCACGAGTGAATCATCATGTTACATTATCTCCAATACTCAAATATTGGCTGGAAAAGATCGCTTTTTAGCTTTAATACCGCACATAAAATAACATATACAACAAATATCGTGTAGAGTCAGTCAAAAATTCTATCTATCTATCTACATATATGTTTAATTTAATTTTGTTTTCTTTTGTATACGTGGGAAATTCAGAATATAATATGTAAATGACAGATTCCAATGAAAACCCTAACCGCCAAGTTTACTTTCAAGAGTTTTTCTTACAATAGTGTTCCTTGAATTAGGAGGGAAACGTTTTCCTTGATCAATAAAATGTCATCGTGATTTTGTAAAAGGTTTTATTTTTTTTATAATAGCTAACCTACTCATTAATAACCATCAAAAGTTAAATATTACCGTGCAAGTGAAAATACTGTAAAGCTAGCTAATTAGCCATCATCATCAACAAACATCATCAAAGATTTTACGTTTATAGTAACACTACACTAAATTATATGAACCCTAGATAAATCAACTACATCATTCTCTCTCACACTCACTATCTCATCATAAATATCTAATATCTATAGAGAAAACTAAAAAGCATCTGATTCTTCCTACATGTCAAAGCAGACGAGGTTAGGGTTAAAAAAACAGTCGATTTAGCCTTGGTTGTGACACTACGAAGCTGGAGGTCCCGGGTATTTGTTTATGAGAGGAGCAGAGACAACATTCCTCTGAGAGTTGGATGTTTTCTACGTATTTAAGTATATATCAATTGAGAAACTTTTACACTTTAATGTCCATTTATTTAGAAAGTTATATAAAAACTGATTAATTACCAAAAACAAAAATAATTACAATAACATTAAAAGTAATTACAAAACTGAAATAAAACTAAATTAAATCTAGAAATAGCCCCCGCGGCATTGTGCCGAAGATACTGGCAGCATTTTATCTCTGAATAGCCAAGCTAATTCTTTGGCCGAGGTAGCTGCCAGCTCTTCGGTCACCTGTGGCATCAATAAGCCTCTTCGACAATTCTTTGAAGAGGCTTAGAGCCCCAGGACCCCACGGACCGAGAGTCTCGACGCCGAAAGGGGTGAACAAGTATTTGGCGCCGAGACCGCTGTATTTACCGATTTTAGCATGTTCAGCAACCTCCGCTGCAGCCGCCGCCCTCGTGGAGGTTCCGTGGAGATGCGACGGGGCTAGTGTATCTACACATGTACTCGTAGCGTCCCACACCAACACCCGTCCCATACTCCACGGAATCAAAGTCATCCCGTCCGGTCACTTACCACCGTTTCTTGACATGCCTGCAGGTTCTAAAATGGCAGGCACGTTGGCTGAAACAAGAGACCGGCGGATGATATCGTTGAAAGCAGCATGTCTGGAGAAGCGGCCGGCGCTTCTCTGGCAGGAAAGTCCGTGGTACCCTAGCTGGTTCTCGTCGCTTCCGCAGGGGCAATCATATGGGGCGCAGACCGGGACCCCGAGACGAAGACAGACTGCAATGCGGAGTGTGTTAGGGTCTAAAAATGTACCAGTGCAAGAGGATGGATGATCATGGAGCCAGTAACCAGCTTCCCTTGCACCGACTGCTAGAATAAATACGAGTATAACGACGTCTAGTAACCATAACACAAGCCTTGTTGAGCTTACTTTGGGACTAGTTTGATATTTATTTAGTTATTTAAACTTCATTGCACAAATCACATAAGTACAAAGGGCGGACTTATTACCATAATTCATTATTTACCAGTCAACCACACGGCCAAACAGTGACTTGATATACATTTATAGATTATGATATGTGTAGATTTGTCCCCTAATATTTATTTATTTATTTAAGTAATTATATTGATTTTTCCCCTGACCGTACAGCAGGGGTGGCACACAAAGCGACTGCTCTTTTGCCCCGTTTCTTACTTTTTACTTTTTGGCCCCCGCCACCCTGTAGCTCAATGTTTGTGTTGTTTCAGTTTTGCTTTTAATATGTCTACATTTGGTCTAGAATTGTGGGGTTTGAGAAATGTTAGTTGTCCTTAGATAGAGATACAAACATGTACATAATTCTCCTAGCGTTGTATTCTGAAAGACCGTGAGGTCCTCTTCGGCACCTAATCACAAGGGATTCAAGAAGAAACCAACTAGCTTCCTGCTATATCACTGTTTCTATTGTGTCAATAAATACACTGCAACCAATGAAAAAATTTAGGTAGTCTTGTGAAATGTAACTTTGTTTTTTAAATAATGTAATTAAATACCTATTTATTCATTTTTTCCTTAAAGTTTAATAATTTCATGTCATTTACGATCCAGTACTTTAATATTTATACAATAATGCACAATAATATTTGTGTATTTAGAATTAAACATTCTTGCGAATAATGATTATGATTATGACTAGGTTTTACGAAGTCGACTGGCGTCTGAGTATCTAATGTGTGAATGTTATAGGTAATGTTTTAGGAAGTGTTGCACCAACGTACGATTACAGACCAACCAACGTTACATATGGCGCTGGCGGCTATCATACAGATCGTCAAATGTTCCATACAATCAGATTTTAACTAGGTATGCAATGCAGTTTGCTGGTTGGAAATGTTGAGCTGAGCGCGTCTGCCCGGTCTCAAACTCCCTGACAGTTACTCACTTAACATTGAAATATACGGAAATTCAGTTTTTCGGTGATTATTCCTCCGTGGGATGTCCGATTTTCATTTTTTTTTTAAATCTAAACCAGGTGTTCCCAAACTTTTTTTTCTCATAGACTACTTTCAAAAGTTAACTAGTTCTGGTAGACCCCCAACACCACATTTCTACCATATTCCCAAAACCCCTATTTTTTATCACGCCAACGTAGACCCCCGTCGAGTCTCCTGTGGACCCCTGGGGGTCCACCTGGACCACTTTGGGAACCCCTGATCTAAACCATCGTCATGATGTTACGTGTATCGACATGCAAAATGTGAGCGTGATCAGTTGAAGCGTCTAGGAGAAGTACGGACTCAAACGAAATACATCTGTCGCCTAAGAATGAGCTTCGCTTCTTCGCAACAAACACCGCTTGTGATTACGGACGGTTTGGTGCGACGTGCAATGTAACCAACTTTTACAGCCAAGTACAAATTCATCGATCCACCCAAAGTTACGCGCGGTCGCGGGAGTCTGCTGGATGCGGGTGGCGCAGGACTGGCCATTGTGGTGTGGCGCTCTTTGGTAGAGGCCTATGTCCAGCGAGCCTATGATGGTTGCTATTATTTTTATCACATAACGTTGATAAGACATGCGTCACGTTCTGACAAGTATGCGTGTGCGAGAGTGATGGGCGTCTTATCCACGACGATAAGTGATGGCAACCATCATAGGCCTGCAGCATTGATCGTCTTTCGGCTGATAAGATGATGATAATGATGATGACCCAAAGATACAAAAATATGTATCGACGACCTTAATGTTAAGTCCATAAAGACCCGGATACATATTTTTGTAACTTTGGGTGGATCGATCACTTTGTAGTCGACTGTACGTTAAGAATGGGCCCAGTAAAGTCTACTCCAGTCCATTAAAATGGGTTGCTATATTAATAAACGTAATCGCAATAAGCAGTAGGTACTAGTTACGCTCACAATCACACCTTAAGTATGATGTGGATGGCAAAATTTAGTATCTCAATCACCCAATCCATTAAGACAAGTTGTAACAGGATCGTTGTCGCCCCTGCAGTTTCTTGTTTTCTAATTATTCGCTTCAACTCATCCCGTGCTTGGGGTGAGATGTAATACATATTATGTCATATATATCTCGTTATAATAATCTTATCGAAAACATGAATCTGAAAATGGGAGCTAAGTTCAATATTACGAATATGCGATGCGTGGTTGTCGACTTTGCCGATACAAGAATTGAGATCTAAATGGGTGCCAAGTTCCGTAGATTATCTTGATATTTATTTATTAAAAACAGAACACAAATTAAAACTAAAATAAATTAAAAACATCTGTTATTATTTTTCTGCTGCAAAAATGTTTGCTTTTTAAAAGTATAGGCTGCTGAGATATGGGGGACGCGAGTTTGTAGTTCGTGGCTAACTGCTGGATATCTGAATTTCAGACAATTATAACTCAAGACATTAGTTTCAACTTCCTCATATAAGGCCATCGCTTTATCTGTCTATTGAAAAAAAAACCAAAACTACCAACACCTCATCATGAAAATATATCAAAGCCGTGAACTATGACATCACACTCCTAAATCACACCACACAAAGCCGCGTACACACTGACAAAGACATAAAGGCACACACACAAAGGTTAAAAGACGTTCTCTGAAGCAAACAAAATGTCTATACAGGCACGACTAAACATTGCCAAGACGTGGGTGGGGGGTGGTTGGGGGGAGAGATTAGTGAGAGAGACTGGAAAATGTTTTACGGATGGTTTGTGCCTAACAGAAGTAATAAAAGTCTAAATATGTCTAAATAAAGTGCTATTTGACATATTTTAAGCGTAATAATCCAGTGCATTAATCATACACGCTCGATCTTTAAAAGAATAGAGGATAATGAATACTGGGTTGTAGGTACTCTTAAAAATACTAAGGCTGTTGGTAAACATATTTAAGAACTAATAGTAGATAGTGTTACCATATTATTTAAAAAATACTCTTGCTATCGACTGAAGCGTGCTTCATACGCAAACAATGCTCTACGTATGCAAAGATGTAACCCATAGTAGATATTCTAAAAAAGCGCAGCATGTGTGCACGGAAAGGGTTGAGGTAAAACATCATACACTATCATTGATAGTGATAGCAACGTAGCGGAAGATAATGTATATATCTCCTCTAAAAATAGCTGCGTCCGTAACGTTTTAACGACTCTTGAAAAGTCTCACTCAATTGAGGGTAGAAGAGCCATCTAAAAGACTTTAACGTATACTTGATCGAAATGCACGTTAGATGTCGCTGTCCGCGTCGTTTCCTAAATCGCTCTATGGATATTTTTCTGGGATGACGACCTTTGGCTGGTCTTTGTTGAAGTATAAGTAATTTTATATGTACGTACCTACATCCGTTGAAATAATGCAAAGTGTGTACTATGTAATCAAGCAACAGTGATATAATTTAGGAACGCCCATGAACATGGTCCTTGGAAACTTCGGGATTAAATCCATTTAAATATTGTTTTATTATGTTGTCTATTTTGTACCACGTCGGTTGCTAACAAGTGTACAGCCCACCTGATATACATATATAGATTATGATAGCCGTCACCGCAGCCTATATATATATAGTGTCCGATACGCGTTGCCGATCTCTTAAAAAATTATACACTCCTTTCTTAAAGAACCCCATACTGTAGTCCTTCTTCACGAAAACCTCGGCAGGGAGCTTACTCCACAAGCGGCGCGTCCGAGGGAGAAAATTCCTCTGGAACCTTACCGTACGCGACCATTAAGGTTCTAACGTAGAAAACGGCCGTGGATAAACTAAACTTTAGAGCACAACCCACATAATGGTTAATATGATCCTATTGGTTCTTCAAGTCGACAGGTCACCTCAGAAAATGCGAACTAAAAGGTATCATCTGTGGCTGTTACGTTCGCTACTCTATGTTGCCCGCATGTTATACAATATAGCGGTGTACTCTGTGGCCCCATAGCGAGCTTCAGCGAAATCGTTAAACGTAGTCTATGGAAAATGCGGAGGAAACCTTGTGCAAATTTAAATGAATCTTATATGTAAGTATGTTACTTTTTAATAACATTATTTATATGTAGTTTGAAACTATAAAATTGGTAAGATACCTAATCGATACCTTACCTAGATTTCTTCAGAATGCAATTATGTATGTTGGTTATTTGCTCTTGGGTCTTGTTTGTTTTGTATGTATTTAAGTATGTATTTATCTATATAAGTATGTATATCGTCGTCTAGTACCCACAGTACAAGCTTTGCTTAGTTTGGGACTAGGTTGATCAGTGTAAGATTGTCCCCCCAATATTTATTTATTTATTTTATGTCACCGGCAGGGTAAAATTGATCTAAGTGTTAATTTCAGTGTGAAAAATGACTTTTAGATCAACCTTACGTACAGTTAAAAAAAGTTACCCATTTAAATGAAATTAAATTATTTATTCATGTATGTTTGGAAATGGGTGACAATTTGCAGTTCTAGTTGCAGTACATCTGGTGGACTCACCATACCCTACCTTTTCAGGTGTACATACGTCTAATTCTACTTATGTATACAGGGTGTGGCCTGTAATAGGAGCAAAAAATTAAACGGTACATTATTGAGCTCTCCAGCAATTATTTCCAAATGATTTTAATTGAAAAAAAGAAGTTTTTTTTTGGATTATTTTTTTTCGCAAATGTAGCTTATGTGTATTTTTTACTCTACTGGAGTGATATTAATAACAATTTAATCAAAAAACACTAAAAATTTATAAAAAAAATTTAAAAATATCTCAAAAATATTCTTTCAAACCAAAAATGCGACGACGATTATGAGTCATAACTTGAAGCAACCTCAAAATCAGCATTGACTGCCGCGCTATAATCTCTGGGTGCCAAGATCCATTACTTGGAGGTCGTAACTTTAGATCAAAATTTCTCCCAATTGAAAAAAGATAAAAAAAAATTGGACACAAGAGGTTACTGCAAATGCTCTAAGGAAGCGTCCTTTAAATTTATTGCTCCTATTACAGGCCACACCCTGTATATAATATTAAAATAAATGAATTTGTAGCTCGTAAACCAATGATGAGAGGTATATATAGTAGTCAAAAAGCTCTACTTAATCCTGTTAATGATGATGTCTTAAAAGGCACTTCTTGATAGACCTGGTCTATCATAATTTCAAAAATATATTTTTCACCTCAGCGACTCGAGAATGCAATTGTGAGCAAAATGCAATTTTCCTGCGAGCGTGAAAACGACTTTTCCCGCTTGAAACCAGTGAGCAAAATGCAATTTTCCTGCGAGCGTGAAAACGACTTTTCCCGCTTGAAACCAGTGAGCAAAATGCAATTTTGCTGCGAGCGTGAAACAAACTGACTTTTTAATTTTTCATTGTAGGTTATTTTGTAACTTCATTCTCTCTATCTCTATTCCTTTGCGTTATATGTTCACTCGCTACGCTCGCGATTCAATTATAGAATCTTCCGCTTGCTCGGGACTCAACATCAACACTCGCAGCAAAAATCTACTTTGCTCTCTTGTTGAACAAATAACTATTTCTCGGGGATGATTTGCACTTTTTTGAATTTGCACATGATTGATGAAAAGCATTTATATGTATTTATTCAAAATATAAACTTATGCTCCTACACTTGTTGTTTTATTATTACTGAAGCCTTAATTAGGCTTATTTGCAAGAATCAGTTTGGACCTAATTATTTTTATATCTACTTATTACATTTCTTATTTACTAATGTTATCAATTTTTGTCGCTTAGCATTATGGAAGACCCACCAATCTTACGAAAACGTCTCGACCCTTACCACGATGCTCTCTCTAAATTCTCTCATATCGTTAACCCATTCCGTGGTACAGAGGCGGTCACTCGCCACCTGTTCAGCATCCGGTCTTTAATGAACTGAGGAGTAACTTACGCAAGCTCTTATTTATCCATTCCCGATTACTTGATTTTAAACTCTATTACTTGCATAAAAGGTTGATTTTTAAATGACGGATTTTAGTTTTATAACATATTTCAACCGATGCAAAGGGAGCGAACGGATCGGGGGTACTCTTCGCATACTCGTATCTCGCTGACCTGTATTCTAAGTTTGAGTTTTATCATTATTGGAGTGAGGTTGAGTTTTGAATAACGCATTTAGAAGATATTGGTTTTGGATAGGTATTGCGGGTTTATGCTGTGCATTGACTTTTCAACTATTGTGGTGTATGCAATAAAAGTGATTAAGCAGGTATTGCGTAATTGGGGAGAACGATACTCAATTAAAAGAATACCTACATATGAAATTTCTTCGATTTTCGTTGAAAAGCCGTACTTCTCCAAATAAGAAACATTTTTTTATAGATTTCATTTAAGGTCAGTATGTACTTTTATGCGTTTTTATAAGTATTAAAATAGTGGAGTAACAAGATTTCCCATCACTGCATGATTTCCATGTTTTTCGATCATATTGAACTTAATTTAATCATTAAAAATAATGATGACTAATCTGATGTTATAACTAACATCATCAATAAACAAATTTAACCGCCAAAAGCTATAATTGGCCGTTCTACGTCACGCAAAATTCAAATTTAGAACACATTCCACACCAATCACACAATAGAGTTGACGCAACGTTCCAATTCGGTGCGCTATTGTTGAATGGGGCCCTCTGATTGGTCGCAGGGCACAATGGGCCACGCCCACAACAATACCCATTGTAGTCCAGTGACGCCCAACGGTTTTCAATTTTTTTAAGAAAATCTAATGGAAGGGATGTTGTTCGGAATTCGAATCATTCGATTTGAAATTGGTTTGTGTTGCTCTATGACTCATTATTTTCGTTTAATTTGTATGTTTTTTTTAACGGTGAATAGATAACGTAGGAAAATTGTTGCATAATGAATGATAAATTAGATAATGATCCTAGATATATTATCTGTTAAGTACGGATACTACCACGACTGGTAATTAACAGTTTTTGTTGTCGAGAACCGTATCTGCGTTTTTTGTAGAATTTGTGTTGTGATATTTGGTGTATTTAGGTACTTTATGTAAACTTAGTCTACCTAAGTTAAAACAAATATTGAATTTGAGTTCAATCTTGATCTAGGAATTTAAAAAGATAAACAAAAGTAGTATGAACAATACCTAAGTGGTTACTGCAGTTTGGCGCATTTAGTGTAATGTGTTTTGAAATTGTTTATACGAATAAATTAAATAAATAAATAATAATAATAAGGGTTGGCAGCGTAGTCGTGATTGTTCTGAACTATGGAGTTGCTATTAGCGTTCATAGGCAACGATACAATCAGGCAAATCGTATGGTTGTTTGCCACGGTCATAGTATAAAAAGAAAGCTATACTTCCAATAATACACGTTAGTACTTATTTATAAATACATGTCTAAAGTAAACACTCTTAATCGCCGTTGATTACTTGCCCCATTAAAAAGCTTAAAAAGCCCAAAAGCATTAAACCAACATTAATGCCCATGGAAGAAAAAATGGCTACACTTAAGTGGGCGAATGAAGCTCATTTTTTCCGTAAAAGCTTCGTTTAAAAAACTAAGTGAAATGTCCATCTGTTACTGAAACACGTAATATGGTGATATACCTTCGAAAACTCGCATCTATCACATAATTTTTAAAGAAACATGAGTCTTACGCAAGTGTCTTAAGGTACAATTTTCAATGGTAACATCTCTGAGATACGCGATTGGTGAAGTTAGGGTGTATCATAGGGGACGCTACAAATAAGCGTTAAGTAACTAAATGCTCCCATTAAGGTGAGTTAGCGATATTTTTAAGGCGAAATGTGTAAATATGTTTCCCCTTAAGTTAACTTTGGTCACGAATAAATCTCGACCTTTCGACACGCTGGTTTCGTGTCAATTTTATGATGACTTGTGATATACTCGTATGCGAGTAGTATTTAAAAATTATGTAAAGCGTCAACTCATATCAAAAGCATATTATAGCACACTTGACTACATGAATGATAAAACACCGTGGGATTAATTGTAACTGAAATATTAATGAATTAATCATTATGGCGTTAGATATTAATATGATCTTTTTTTTGACTTTTGATTTTATTCTAGAAACTGTCTAGATTTCTATTTTTTATATATTTATTATTATTATTATTATTTATGTTTTGACGATCCTATTGTGAATTTTACTACAAAATAAGTTCTTACTTTGACTTGTCTACAACAATACAATATTTATTTTAAAGAATAATAATAGCATCAATAAATTGCTCTAAATAATTAATGAATATATATGTTAATACATGTTATAACTGACGATTCGAAAGTGCTTGTTGCTAGGCCTATTTGAATAAAGAATATTTTGACTTTGACTTTGACTGTCTGGCTGGCTTTGGTGACATGACAGCCTTGAGATATAAGTATATTATTGTACTTACACATACTATCAACCGTGTAGACTCGGGCAAGAATAGGTCTACGGTCTCCCCCGCCTGTCGTAAAAGGCGACTAAAGGGGGTCACCGGGTTTAAGAAGACACCACGTGGCGGGTACGACAGCACCCAATTATCAAACCCAGGGAAGAATTGATAGAAGCCAAAAGGAGTAAATTGCAGGGGGGGGGGGGGGGGGGGGCTCCAGTGCGTTCCGTAGTGAGATCCTGGAGTCCTCCGCATTAGAGCGCAGCAGGTGGCGGTCACCGTAGAGTTTTTAGTAGATTAGATATACCACATAACCCAGTCATTCCCCGATGGCTGGGTACCTGGATCGCAGGTTTTCTCCACAGAAAAAAAAGGTATACATACTTATGATACAATAGTACATTACGATACAAGTGCAGAGAACAGGAAATTCGCAACGAGTGTTGATAAATTAAAACACGACCGAAGGGAGTGTTTTAAATAGACACGAGTTGCGAATTACCTATTCGCACGTGTATCGTACAACGTTTTACAGTACATATGGCTCTTTAAAGTTTCGACATATGCACGTAATCTGCTGATTACCGCACTCGTGCGGAAAGTAGCACCGTATGTACTGTAATAGTACATTACGATACAAGGGTTGTAAAACAAAGAAAGGCCGATATCTCAGATGTTTTGAGGCCCGAGCACAGAGGCGGGCTAGGGTCATAAATATCCGGTAGAGGGCTTTCTGTTTTACGACCCGTGTTTTGTACACAATTTTACATCACCACTTGGCCAAAAAGTGGGTTTTTCCGGACGTTGCGCGAGTGACACAAGCCTACGTCATCACTGCTATCGAGCCTATCGGTGGTTGGCGGTCGTTGTGTGAGTTCGTGTGTGTACAGGCTGTACAGTGACGTAGGCTTGTGTCAGGATCCGGAGTAGCAGACCTTGTTTCCTTAGACCATGATCGGTACATTTAACTACATTACATTTTCGGAATCGCAATTCGATATCGATGATTGCATTAACCGCTTCTTATACCATTTCTGTTACACCCTGTACATCGGTTTTACCACTTCAGCTTAGTTGGTAGTGTACGATGCCGGAGATCCCGGGTTCCGGGCATTATTTGTGTAATTATCACGATTATTTGTTCCTGAGTCTTGGATGTTTTCTATGTGTTTAAGTTAGTATTTATCTATGCAATTATGTATCTCGTCGTCTAATACTCATAGTACAGGATTTGCTTTGTGTGGGATTATTATACTTATAGGTCGATTTGTGTAACATTGTCCCCCAATATGTATTTATTTATTTTTAATGGGTCATGGATTATTAATACTTATTCATACCTACCTACTTTTAAAATGTCACAGGCTTTCAAAGGAAATTCTCCTTATAGACTTTCGCCTTTCACCAATTAGTTACCCAATACCTCTAGATTATTTGATAACCTTATAGCTATTCAATAGAATCTACTGATGTTCCCGATAACGCCGATCAAGTACAACCCAACTGGGGAAGTACCTCCTTAAAAGGACCTCAACCTAATAACTCATTTAATTATTGTCCTCTTATTTTTTGGGTTGAATCATAATCCCGGGGTCCGTTCTGGCACATCCAAAGATATGGCGTAGGCACTAGTTTTACAAAGCCATTGCCATCTGACCTTTCAATATTAAGAAGAAAAACTAGACCTTTTTTTCAACCTACGAACCGGGATTCGAACCCACGACCTCCAGATTGAATGCAGTGTTAAATTATAAAGTGGATTAATTTCTCCAATAGTTGAACTGTACAAGATCTATTAGCAGCTTTTCTGCGTGACTGTACTTCTTAAGGAAACATATATCAAAGTATTAAAGCGCCACTAAAATTAATAATCACGAAATTAAAGACACAACTGACAGATCAAAAGGGGATTTTCACTCGTAACATCATAATTATGTCTACATTATTAATATACAGGTACATATTTCCTACACACGATAAAACATTGTTATAATCCTATCTCACCCAATCATGCCATTCGAAATACCACCTTAAGTAAAACGGGTAAGATTTATTTGAAATTCAATTGCAAAACGTGATATGACTGTTCAAAAGTTAGCTCTCAATGTGTGCTTGCCAACTACACGCATATTGTGTTGATTATGAATTAATATTTGATACTAACATTTATCTAATATAGACTTAAAATGCAAGTATGTTAAGTCGAGTTTAGATTGCACGAGATAGGGGAAGCGCGCCTAAAACGCATCAAAAGTTCCATTCGTGTGAGTAAAGGGTTGAACAGGGTAAAATGAACCCGTTATCTTAAAGGGGAGACTATAGGGAGAGAACAATCTTTAACTCAGGGATTAGGTTTAATGTATCTTAAGGTTAGTTCGGAGTTGAGTTAAAATTGTGAACTTCGTTATACTGTTAGAAGATCAGAGGTTAATGGGGATTGCTATTTGAGGTGTTAGTTTGAGTTTGAGGTAGTCTATGATTCTGTTCCGTATTTTCTTTGTTAGTAGATTTTTAATAGAGAACTTGAGGTGGGAAAATGGCGCAATGTGAAAAGAAAAATTGGCATTTTAAACTTATTGCTTATCCAAATAACTTTTCATTCGAAAACAATTTAAGCAAAGCGAACAAATCAATAAATAAACAAATAAATATTGGGGGACAATCTTACCCAAATCGACCTAGTCCCAAAATAAGCATAGCCTGTACTTAGACGACGATATATGTATTGATATATTAATAGTACTTATAGAAACTTATAATCGTAATAAAATGTTGATATAAATACCTAATTATAACTACAAGGATGTCTATTAGTGTGTAGCCATTGACCCATCAAACAGAACCATCAACAACATAATAAGCGAAATCGATTTCTTACATTCAACATGTTATGTATTACTATCATTTTAATAACAGAAGAATGGTTTATAGATATGAAAACAGTTTATATGTTAATTTATTGATATGAGAGACATTTTTAAGAGAGCGCAGTACGCTCGGTCTGGCTCGGTTCTCCATACAAACGTATTTACCCTCTCATTTTAAAACGCCATGCTAGAATAACATGAAAATTGGTATACACAATGGGATCCGGCATATCTAGATCGGAAATTAGTTTCTGTTGCTAGAAATTGTCTTAACTCATCCCAATAATAACCCATTTAAAAGTTGCTAATTAATTATATTTACTATCGAAATTCTTTTCAAACGGGTTAAGTGTTAAGTAAGCCATAGAGATAACGAGGCAACAATATAATAATATTAGTAATAATTATTTATTTAAGACAATGCCCATATACAATAATAATTAAAAGTTCAATTTCATTACATATTAAGTGTCAGTAAGTATATATAATATACTTATAATAATGAATAAAATAAGTATAAAAGCCGTAAGTTGATTGTCATTTTTAATTTTGCCGTATGTGTTACAAACCCGGATACATACATTAAATTAATAATGACGAGGATATCTATTATTATTAAGAGTCAAAAAACTTTCGTATGTCAGTTTTCCTCTACGTACCTATGCCTATCACGCGTGTCGCTGTCTCTACTTAATATCACGCGTGTTCGTTGTTCCATACAATGATCTAAGATGGAACTATTTAAGTTAGTTGCAATAACCAGTTGCAATTACAAGACTCCACCCTATAAAGACATATCTATAGGTCCATCCGGGTATCCATGTCCGCAGCTGACTGTACATGTACAGTCCCGCCGAGCCCTAATGAAGCCGGAAACACCACAATGCTGAATCCGATCCGGCCAATTAGCTCTGTCGGTCTGCTATTTCAGGAGCGGATTTTCTTGTAAACTTATCGCGTTGAAGAAGTCGCTTTTCATCGTCGTTCGGTTTTTGTCTTGACATTGTAAGTGAGATTAGAGTTAGCTTAATAATAATAAACTGGGCATGCAATGCAGTTTGCTGGTTTCAAATGATGAGCTGAGTGTGTCTACCTGGTCTCAAACTCCCTGACAGTTACTTGCTTAGCATTGAAATTATACGGAAATTCAGCATTGTCATGATGTCACCTATCGACATGCAAAATGTGATCGTGATCGGTTGAAGCGTCTAGGAGGACTGGAGGAGTACTACCTCTAACGTAATACTTACATACGTCATCTAAGAATGAGCTGAGCGAAGCGAATAATTTGTGGACAATCTTGCACGTTTCTTACGGATCGGAAAGCGTCCGTGCGACGGTGACCAGTTACCATCAGGTGGGCCGTCAGGTTGTTTGCCACCGAATATAGGTGTTTCTACTCTAGCATTGAATTTTGTACTACCTGACACTGTAATTTTATATTAAACTATACGGTGTGTATAGTTTAATAATAATAATAATGTCCTAGCCGATTTCGGCCTCAGCGACTGCGTGTAGTAAATCCATCGCCACAGGACTTTCACGGTCTCGATTACCATTATTCAGAAACAGTCTGTTGCGCAGGATATATTATGGTGCATAAGCGATCGCGCAAAACACAGATGCACCCTCTCGTCTCTATCCCCCTTGACCCAATGGAACGGAAACCGCTACGATCGGAGAAGAGTAGAGATGCAGTTTCTGGGCTGCGATACCATGACCCCTGTCGCAGCCCTTTAGGCCATCCACATCTGCCTAGCTGCCTCGCCACCGGAGGTGGACTGCTAATATTAGCCAAGGCAGACACTATGCACTATGCGGGGAGCGACCGCAAGGCTTAGATGCAAGCATCCAAACCCCCCTCTACCAGGTTTAGCCCACTAGTCGATGTGGTTGCCCGGGGTGTGGCAGCTGCGTGCAAACAGCTACGAGGAGCCACTGGTGAGAGTTTATGAGCATCAGTGATTTTAACTAGGTAATCCCCCGCCAAAAGGCCGACTCGGTGGATCCGACACTGAAAACCCAATACACGCCAATATTTTAATATAAATAGTTTAATATAAAATATAGGACCGGTCATTGTGGAAGTGTATGTGGAAGTGGAGGCCTATGTCCAGCAGTGGAAGTCTTTCGGCTGACATGATGATGATGATTCGATGTGTATTGTTTTGAAAAAAAGACATCTCGCCGAGTTTCTTACGCCGGTTCTTCTCGCGGCAGAGGTTTTTTCCGAACCGGTGGTAGTTTAATGACGAACATGCATAAAATTTGCCTAAATTGAAGAATAATTAACTTTACTTTTTTCTTTATAAATAATTAAATATTAATAAATAAATATTGGGGGACAATCTTACACAAATCGACCTAGTCCCAAACTAAGCAAAGCTTGTACTATGCTGGGCACTAGACGACGATATACATGCTTAAATATATAGAAAACATCCAAGATCCAAGAACAAATATCCGTGCTAAATGCACAAATAATGTCCTGGCCGGGATTCAAACCCGGGACCTCTAGCTTCGGAGGCAGTGTCACTATCAACGAGGCTAAACAGGCCGTCGATCAGGTCGTCTTTGTACTTTTAATGTGTAATGTTTTTTCGCTTCTGCATAACGAGAGATGTAAAAACCAATCAATTTATCTCCTTTACCTATTTGCCGTAACGCAAGGTAAAGAAAATTGTTAAGTCAAACATTATCCTAACAATATACTCTCAAATGTATTCAAACAAACCCCTCGGATCTTCATCATCTCTTCCAATTAAAAAGTCATATTTCGCTACAAATCTCTCTGGCACTTACTACTTTTCAGAATTCTTATAGATTTCTAATCTACATAAGTAGCGGCCCCAATAAGGCCCCAATTAACAAAATCAAAGACATATTGAAAACAATCTCTTAGGAACTAAGACGGACAAGCCGATGGCAATCAAGTAATGGCGATCGATGATAGAGGTTTTAACTTCGGACTTGAGGGAGATGTTTTAGGGATAACTCTATTGTTTTGGTGAGATGAAGGAAATGGGGTTTGAGAGATCGTGGTGAAACGTGCCGTTACAGGTAATTTTTTTTGCATAAAAACCCTGAAGGTAGCCCCCATCCTCATTTTCATATCAGCCGAAGGACGTCCACTGCTGGCTATACAGGACCCCCCAAACAGGTGAATCAATGACAATTTGTCGACCTGTTTAGCCTAGTTGGTAGTGCCATTGCCTCCGAAGCTAGAGGTCCCGGGTTCGATTCCCGGTAAGGGCATTTGTTTCTGTGGTGAGCAGAGACATTTGTTCCTGAGACTTGGATGTTTTCTATGTATTTAAGTATATATCTATTAAATATATCGTCGTCTAGTACCCATAACACAAGCCTTGTTGAGCTTACCGTGGGACTAGTTCGATTTGTGTAAAAAATGTCCCCCTAACATTTATTTATTTATAAAAAAAAAAAATTACAACTTTTTTTAATTAGGTTCACAAACCAGACATCGTGCAATATGCATGATCATCATCATCATGTCAGCCGAAAGACGTCCACTGCTAGAGATAGGCCTCCCCCAAAAACTTCCACGGTGACCGGTCTGGTTATGTCATGCATAACAAACATAAAATAAATAAAAATAAAATTTAAAATTGGGGGACAATCTTACACAAACCGACCTAGTCCCAAACTAAGCAAAGCTTGTACTATGGGTGCTAGACGACGATATGACGATATGATGCCCCTGGACTTGCAGGCGTCCATAGGCTGCGGTGACCGCTTACAATCAGGCGGGCCGTACGCTTATTTGCCACCGACGTGGTATATAAAATATATATATATACATACTCATATAGATAAATACATGCTTAAATACATAGAAAACATCCAAGACCCAAGAACAAATATCCGTGCTAAATGCACAAGTAATGCCCTGGCCAGGATTCGAACCCTCTAAGATGGGCTGTAAGACTGGAGTCTTACATAATACTTACCTAATAAAATTTCGTGACATTTGTCTTAAACTTCTTTTTTCCCAAGTTTGCTGCGCGGTTCTTT
The DNA here is from genome assembly GCA_905163555.1 of Notocelia uddmanniana. Taxonomy (NCBI): domain Eukaryota; kingdom Metazoa; phylum Arthropoda; class Insecta; order Lepidoptera; family Tortricidae; genus Notocelia; species Notocelia uddmanniana. The sequence goes on along the minus strand of LR991063.1, from coordinate 4,653,913 downwards.
GTAAAAGCCGAGACACACTAAATGCGTGCGCAGCACGTGCGCGTGCGCATGTGGGTGGCGTGCGCATTCGGTGTGGCTCGGCCTTAAGGCCTCTTAACTAAATGAAATGCAAAATGCCTCTAAATCTCAAGATCTAAGGCTCAAGCCTTAACACAAGACATAACTAAAATACGGTATACTTAGGTACAGTACAGTCCAGGGCACGAATATGACGTATACATTTTTCGATCTTAAACAGAATAAGGTAAAAATGTATACATATCGCTACTACACTTCCATTTTTGTAACACAAACATGTTAACAAACACTTCTATATTTATTAGTACCTCATACGTTATACGTACTATTTTAAGCATTCATTTCCAATCCAACCATCCACTACCACTATCAATCTACTAGCAAACACAAAACATGCGTCAAATGATATATAAACAGCAACTATATGTCTTCAACATCATAGTGAGACAAAGCCCCTTGTTACAATATATTATATAGCATTTATAACGGCCAGTGTGGGAACACCATAATAAATAAAAAATATTACTTAGGGGACAATTATTTAACACAAATCTAACTAGACACACAATAAGTACACACGCACACACTAGTTATAATACAGCGGAGAACACAACCGCCCACATTCACACAACACAAACACACATAAAAGCCCGTAACTGAAACCATGAAACATGCGGTAATATCTGAAACAGTAATAAAGGCATCCCCGGGAGATAATATCCCGGGGTCGATGTAGGTCAGGCGGGAGGGTCGCCCGAACATCCCTACTGCACAGAACAAAATATCGGTGAAATTTACTAAACGGACGAAACTCCGATATAGTCGTAGTAGTAAAGTTTCTTCGTTCTTCCATAAGTACGTAAAACGTCATAATTACACAGATCAAAAAACTTTCTATTGAGTACCTACTTGGCCCGTAGCACATGTAAATGAAGAAAATATTGATGAAATGTACCAAATAGGTACCTACATTTGTAAAGGGTCATATACACGGAGCAAAAAACAAGAATCGTCCTTTCTGAAGGCTTACGTTACGTGCATATATAGAATGTTTTAGTTGGGGATAATTTATTTCACAATAAACAAAAATGTTACACATAAAACTAAGTATAACTACTAACCAAGGAGTAAATCTAAATTATAAACTAACTATAAAAAGTACGCGTAATGTCCCCTTCACACGATATAGTGCCCACTATGCCCAGAAGATAAAACTACCACCAAGACCACCGGAGGATGGGCAGCAGCATCCCTGGAGTGCGGTGGAGATACTGCGATCGCCAACCCGCATGCCAAGCTTGGCGATTATGCCATTTACCCCCCATGAAGTAAGGGGAGGCCTATGTCCAGCAGTGGACGTCCTTCGGCTGATATGGTGGATGCCCAGAAGGCTGGCAGCATTGCCCTTTTGGATTGCTAAACTTATCCTTTGGCCAACATAGCTGCCAGCCCTTTTGGTCACCCGACATCTCAATGTCTTTATCGCATAAAAAATTGATTACAGGTACCTATAGGTATAACTATTTTATGTTAAATCAATTTCAAATTGATATTTGTTTATTTATTACGACATATTTAAATACTATGTTCCATTTAATAACGTGTAAAATGGCTTTACGAATAAATTAACTTATGACTTATATAAGAGGAGACGCCATTTATGATCGCTCTTAACTTTGGCAATGTCCGAGTCTAAATCTGTGTTTTAGGCTGTAATAGTTTAACCTATATGACGCGAAAAGGGTATAGACAGAGCATATGAAATTTAGTTTTTGTGCCACTTCTTAGCTCTTGCTACCTATTAGGTTTAAAGAGGGGGGAGAATGTGATATGATACCTATTGCAGAACACCACAATGTCCCAAATTATTTAATACAATAAGTAAGAAAATAAACCCCGAGGATGTGCTCTGTTGAGAGTATTCTAACCGATACGTTAATTGCAAAAAAAAAGTAATGATTTTTAAAAATAAAAATTGTAGATACCGTTAACTTATTTTAGTATAGGTACAATGTAACGGATTTTTTTTTAATCCTTAAAAATTAGTTGCGTGTGTTGATGATTGTACTATTAATTAAACATAATTATTACACAATTACTACTAAAAAAGCATTACAAATTCGTAGCACGTGCGGCGAAACGCACCATTACTCTCGGCGATTAAGCGTTCCTCACCAAATCATGAAAAACGCTCATTTTAGCGACAACCTATATTTAGCACAACCTTGACATTGAGATTAAAATACTTATACGACTCAACTTCCTCGCCTCAACCCACGTCCTTTTTACAGGACAATCGATAAGGATTACATTTAGGTACTTATAATTGTAATAGAATTAAAAATAACTCGTTTGGGACCGGTGGGAAAATTCCTCCGAACAATAGCACCAATCGGAACACAATAGAACGTTTTCTTCAGGCCACGCCTTGCATTGAGAACGCCCAGACAAGAAAGAAAATTTTCTCGACTAACCTAACCGATTGTATTGACTTTTTAAACGCCCTACACACCCACTGTGTACCATTGTGTACCACATCCACAATGCCACGGAACCACTGTGCGCCGGACTAAGACGATCGCAGGGCGGAGCCTAGAGCGAGACGACGCCGCACCTAGTTGATAAATAATGCGGGAGACAGGGACAGCGCGCGCCGCTCGGTCACACTGCGCTAGAAAAGGATGGGCGGCCGCTTTGTATAGATTCCGCGCTGTTATTCCGCATAGACAATTGATTATTTTGCAATTTTTAAATAGAAGATCACCCGATTCCAATACTAAAGTCACAGAAATATCATGATCTAGTAATATCTGGTGTTAGAAAGGTTAATTTGATTCAAGTAGTGCGAAGTAATGGTGTGTAAGCGGGGTATTGTTCGAAGGGCACTGACATTAGGTAGGTGCGTCCCTCTCGCACTCGCGGGGCGGGGGGCAGGTATTGTAGCGCGCGCGTATTGTCGCTCGCTTCGATCTGCTCGCATTGTGTGTCGGCGCCGCGCGTCGGGCGGACGTACGTTACAATTTCAAATTTTGAATCGCGTTCGATCGTTCGTTACGAGTTTGAATTACGAATTGTGTTTTTTTTGTGTTTGTGTTTTTAACTTTTGAACTGTGTTATAATGCCAAAGAGTGAGACTGTTTAGACGTGTTTGTTTTTTTATTTTATTTTTCTGTTGTATGCTGGCCGGTTTTCTCTGATGTCTCGAAAGCAGAAAGGAACAATGGTAACACAGTTAAAGGTACGTTCGTTGTAAATTACATAAAAAACTACACTCGCTATTGATTATATTTTCTTAAATATTTTTATAGTAGTATATAAATACTATATTGTGAAAAACACCGTAAATCACTAATTCAATTCAAGTTACAACATGCCCACTGGTCCAAACGGCTCAAAATCTTAACAAAAAGTCCCTAATAAGCAAATTATTCTGTTCTTTTGTGGTCTTTATTTGAATAAATCCCTTATTGTGGCAAAAGGTTGCGAAATACTTGGCAGTTTTGTCAGTTGCCCCGCCAGTGAAAAAAGAACCTGTTTTCATTCATCTCTCTTCAATCGCTTGACATTTGACATGGTCAGATGATGGATGAAAGTCGGGGTTTTTGATGTCGACTTTGAATAAAAGGGATTATTATATTGATTGAATGTAAAAATAACTGGAATTACGGTAGTTGTGAATAATTGGATGCTTTTGAACGGGACGGTAAATGGGACTTTTTTAGAAATATTTCGGACGTTCAGTGTGCACTGGAATGTGTTAATTGACTTTTCGAGTTTAGTCTCAGATGTGTCAGTGTCAGTACTATTTTGACGCTTACTCATATAATAAATCCTTATCTCATTGCAGTTTCGTTCAATCAAACCTTACATTAGTTATTACCCGTCAATTACGAATATTATGAAGGAAGCTTTATCCATTATTTAGTAATGGTTTAATAGTACATTACGGTACAAGTGCAGAGAACAGGAAATTCGCAACGAGTGGTGATAAATTAAAACACGACCGAAGGGAGTGTTTTAAATCGACACGAGTTGCGAATTACCTATTTGCACGTGTATCGTGCAACGTTTTACAGTACATATGGCTCTTTAAAGTTTCGACATACGCACGTAATCTGCTGATTACCGTGTTCGTGCGATAAACTAGCACAAAATGTACTGTAAAAGTATTTTTAATTTGTGGACATAGATTAGAAGTGTTATTGTATAACTCGTACTTTTTTAGATTATAGGTACTCGTATCTATCTTTTTGTCGGCCTGTTTAGCCTAGTTGGTAGTGCCATTGCCTCCGAAGCTAGAGGTCCCGGGTTCGATTCCCGGTAAGGGCATTTGTTTCTGTGGTGAGCAGAGACATTTGTATCTGAGACTTGGATGTTTTCTATGTATTTAAGTATATATCTATTAAATATATCGTCGTCTAGTACCCATAACACAAGCCTTGTTGAGCTTACTATGGGACTAGTTCGATTTGTGTAAAAATGTCCCCTAATATTTATTTATTTTATTTATCTAAGCTTTTGCGGTGATGATAAATATTTAGTAACTTTATTATGCACTAAAAAGATACATTACTAACAAATTATAGTCGTAAAGCTGTAGCATTAGCCAACAGCAGGCGGTCTTATCGTTAATAAGCAGTATCTTCCAGGCAACCTTTATGTTTACTTTCACGTTCATGCTGAGTAAAAAGGAAAACCGAAAGTAGCACATTTATTTCAGTTTTTTGATTATACATATACACATACATACATACATACATAAACTCACGCCGTTATCCCATGGGGTAGGCAGAGACCGAAAAACGCCAAATACTACGGTCCTTACATACTTCTTTCGCTTCAATCACATCCATACATCTTCTCATACATGCTCGTTGGTTGCGGGTTGGGTGGGGGGGGGGGGTTTGATTATATATATGTATCTTAGATACCGAATTACTCATATTTAGCAAGTACCTAAATCAATTGACTTCTATAGTTACACAGTTAAGATCGCAGCAACCTATGGAAATTGGGTTTTAGTTTTATCCAATCCACTTACAGATAGAAATAGCTTTATTAGTCTTAAAGTTTAAGAAGATTGGACTAAGCCAAAACCTAACGACCATACCTGTTACCATTTACATAATCAACCCACATGTATGCATTGTTAGGCATATTTTAAACTCTTGTTAAGATAATGCATAAGTAATTTATTGAACATACATATGTAAACCTTATCGTACCTACCCATACGATCATTATCATCGTTTTTTGCAATACTTATCTTTTTTTTTCCGGGGGGAAATTCCTTTATGGATACCGCCGCACCACCGGGACAGTGCGGTGGTTATGTCGGACTTGCACCGACTAAAAACCCCCCGATCGTCCTCCTCAACTCATTTCGGGCGGCTCTGGGATCTCCATCGGAACGCACCAGTGCCGCCCTAGAGTCTGTGGGTCCAACCATCTGCTTTTATAGGCGATCACAGCCCCCAACTGTGACCGTCTTCGACCCCAAGGACCCCATTTTAGTCGCCTTCTACGACAGGCAGAGGATACCGTAGCCGTATTCTATACCCGGGCTTGCAATACTTATCTAGAATTACGTGTCACTTGTACATCTTTAGTAGATAGATTTAACGCTCATTAACCATTCGTTTGCTTTCAAATATGTATGAAAAACTACAGACTATTGTAAATTGCGTAATGGAATCTCGTTTTATGTGTATAAAAGGAATAAATACATACTTACCGCTTAACAATCCTTAAATACCCTTTTAGCTTTACGCCCGCAATAGAATTTAAAAAGCTTACTTCTGTACATGTTTTTTTTTATTCTTAGTGAGTTGATTCATCTTTAATGGGTCTGGAGATGCGGAAAATATAGGCATTGAAATTAATGATATTTCTTAATAATTAACTATACTATTTTTTAACTGAACAGCATCGATTTGCAATTGCTAGTCCTTTTATAGGGTTTTAATATTGACGAGTCCTCGTTTGTCTTAATACTTTTGAAATATTTACCTAATATTAAAAGTCTTGATCTTACTGCTTGCTTGCTGTGTAAGAGAAATGCATATAATGAACAACTTTTCATTATATGAATTTCTCTTAACATAAGTCAGAATAAAAATGACATTCAGACAGAACCTTTCATACTTATGTAGGTCGTATGTGAGCGCTCGTAGCCTAGCGGCGCTCGCGTACCGCGTGCGGTATGTGAGGTTCAGCAATGTCGGGCGAGGTCAGTCCTTGGATGGGTGACCGCTTTGAGTGGTTACGAACTGAGCGCTCTCGTGCTTTGGAAGGCACGTCAAGCCGTTGATCCCGGTTGCTGTCTATGATAACACTTGTTAAGCCAAGTAAGAGGCCTCCGGGCGGCTAGAGAACTTCTAACAGTCAAGTTGCCCACTCACTTTACAAGCCTAATCCCAATAAGGTCTAATTTCCCCTCGAGTTGGAAGTTCAGATGGCTGTCGCTTCCGTAAAAACTAGTGCCTACGCCAATTCTTGAGATTAGGTAGCGGACCCCCGGCATCCTTCAGGATGCAACTGTACTGGGAATAACGCTAGGAGGATGATGTAGAGACAATTTGATTTCCGGCCGCTTCGTACCTTTTCACAATGAAAATCAATATGAAAGCTGCTAGAGACCTCATATTATTGTCACTGTGACAAGGTACAAAGTGGCCCAGAAATCAAACTGTTTGACTATACATATCATGGATACTTAATGATATTTTAATTATCATCATCATCGTCCTAGCGTTATCACGACGACATGATAAGAACACACATTGCCGTTGCATCTTAAAGGATAACGCGCCTAGCGTGACAACGCTAAGATAATGATGATTAGAATATCATAATCATAATGTACAGTTGCATCCTTAAGGATGCTCGGGGCCCGCTACCTAATCCCAAGAATAGGATACTAGTTATTACGGAAGCCTCTGCCATCTGACCTCCCAACCCAAGGGAGATTAATTATATTCTCCCTAGACTGATACTCTTAATAGACTGATACTGTTAATAGACTGATACTGAGAATGATATAGATTAAATGATATTCAAAGTTTTTTTAATGGGGATAGTCTGAAAATTTTAAAAGTCCTTGATTATTTTTCTAACTGTAGGAATAACCGTTGCCATTAACAGAAAAAAGTTTCAGAATTTTCGGTTGCGCCGTATATTTTATAAAAATACAAACATTTTATATCACCTCGTCTGCCCCGTATCAGACTACTAAGACATTTCTAAGTCCGTCAAATATTAAAAAAAAACGCCGGCTTGTATCTGTGGTACGCAATGACATTGACAGTTCAAGTCATACGACCAACCTAAACAAAAAAAACCTATGATAAACTGTCAATGTCATTGCGTACCACAGATTCAAGCCGGAGTTTTTTTGTTATTTAATATTTGACGGACTTACGAATGTCTTAGTAGTCTGATACGGGGCCGACGCGAGGTAATATAAAATGTTTGTATTTTTATAAAATATATGGCGCAACCGAAAAATCTGAATTTTTCCGTTTATGGCGACGGTTATCCTACCATTAGAAAAATAATCAAGGGCTTTCAAAAATTTCAGACATTTGTCTAATCCATATAGGTGTTTCATTGAAGTGTCTCTTACTACTACTACTACTATATCAGCCCAATGACGTCCACTGCTGGACATAGGCCTACCCCAATTTCGTGTGGGTGAATGCCATAATCGCCACGCTTGGCATGCTGGTGCCGGGTGGGTTACATAAAAATTGACTAACCCATATCCAGAACAAAATGTAACTGTTACATTTTTAGGTATTTAATGGCATCTGTCATTAAATACATTGTATTCCGAATTCTGCATAACAAGGCATTAATACCTTTACAAATTGCTGCCTTTACAACGCGAACACAAAAAGGGTGACAATCGTTAATTGCCGTTTTAATGGGAAACGCGGACTTACCGTATTGTGTATCGCTGACACACACCGCATTTAAAATTTAAACTTAAGTAGGTGGTAAATTAACATGAATTGATCTCTTGTTTCCAAATTGCGGGCTTTTTTCTCATTTAATGTCCTCGGACGGTAATTTTTTTATACCATGTCGACGGCAAACTCGCGTACGGTTCCCCTGATAGTAAGTGGACACCGCAGTCCATTTAACGCCAATGTCACATGCGTATTGCTGACCTTTTACACATGTATACTCTACTTTCTTGACGAGCTCCGTACTGTAAACTATAAGTCCCTCGGGAAAACCTCGGCAGGTTTATATGTCAATGTTGATATGTTGTTGTAATGATGATTCTGGATTCATGATGCCAGATGTTTTTAGTAAGTAACTGAATCTGTTTAGTAGTGGTTGTAATTATAATAAGTATATATTTCACATCAATGTCTTCGTTAAGTATCACATTTTAAGTGAACCAAGAAGAAGAGACTCTTTTTGGGGAAAGAAGAAGAAGAGACTTCCTTGCTCATATTTGTTGTTGTAATGATGATTCTGGATTCCTGTTGCCAGATTTTTTAAGTAAGTAACTGAATCTGTTTAGTAGTGATAGTAATTATAATAAGTATATATTTCACATCAATGTCTTCATTAAGGATCTTATTTTAAGTGACACTTAACCAAAAATAAGAAACTTTCTGAGAAAGAAGAAGAAGAATCTTCCTTGCTCATATTTGGAGCAGCCCACCTGAGGAAATACCTCCACCTTACAGAAGACTGCAGCCATAATAACGCCACTACCTACTTATTCGCTAGGTATGCGGTGTTGTGTTCCTGGTGGTGAGTAAGGTCGCCAGAGCTCCCGAAGATGCGCTGTGTTGAGAGTGAGGGACATATGTCTCTAGCTGTCAACACTACAGATCGTCAAGTTAATAAATGGTCGGCAACGTGCTTGTGATTCTTCTGGAGTTGCAAGCGTCCATAGGCGACGGTGTCTGCTTACCATCAGGCAGGCCGTAGGGTTTTTGCCACGTGTCGTTGTATATAAAAAAAGATTTTGCAAATTGAGTTCCATTCGGGTTTGTCAAGCATAAGCTTGGCACAATGTTGCCAAGTTATTGCAATGGATTTAATATTTATTCATCAAGATGGCGTTTCCTTTTCGGATTTTAATAGGTACATATACACTTGTTCACATTTGCAAAATCATGTTATTTTATCGGTTGTTGATCCTAATGTAGTAGTTAAAATATTTTAGTAACCTTCATCCATATACATACTGCTAATAAACATAACCTTTCTTTATATATTTGAAGTAGTCGGGTAAAAAAAGTATAGTTAAAAAGGTTACCGAACATCACGTTTTTATTAATTTATAGTTCCCAAGGAATGTGCGTTATCACGGCCGCGCGGACTGTTTCGCTCAGTGCAGAGACATTTTATGACAGTAAAATTACGTGAACATTTCCAGGAAATCCGTTCCCATTTTGCCATTTGTTTAATCTTATTCGAAGCTCGGAAAGGAATTACAGCCATTAATGAGCAAGCGCATGGAACTTTTTGTAAATACAAGTTTATTAAATATCCCACTGTGCAGTGTATTTTCTCAATATGTTCCAAGCTTTTATGAGATTGTTATTCGTGTTTTTCGCTATTGACCATCCATACTATTCATTAATATTAAGAGGACCTGGTCCTCTGTCGTTGCAGCATTCTCCATTCTTAAAATCATCTATCCTGGGCCTTCGTCTTAACTTCTTGGTATGTGTGACTACAGCTTCTTTCATCTGCTCCTTGTATGGTATTCTGGGCCTGACTTTACCTCTCATTCCCTCACTTTTGTCTTCTAAGATGGTAATTGGTAGCGTTTAACCCTTCAATCCCTTCATTTGTCAATATGTGGCCAATGCATTTAGCTTTTCGTTTTTCTGTGGCAGATATTATGTGTCTTATTTCCTTTGTTTTTATTCCATAATAATAATATAAAAAAATTTAAAGATCACAATTCCAGAACGTTTGGTTTTTATTTATATTAAATTAAGCCGCAAACGACATTGCCTCAGCTATTGACTAAATCTATACGTTTGAAGATATGTGATTACATTGAATCCTATTGTTTTTTAATATTTTCTATGGGATAACTTTGAAATTAATCTGATACTTCATTTCCGTGAACAAACCACACATTCAATATTTGTTTCAGAATGCAATACTCCGGTACTCGTTACACCGGCAATTGTTTTTAATAAATACTATTTCTGATTCACGGGAAAGGAAACGTCCACGTATTTATATGAAACAGTGCCCGCAATGAAAACAGTCGTAAATTCAATCGAATATAAACCTAGCCGGATGCGTGAGTTATTAAAAAAAATGAAACTATTTAACCAAACAAATATACTAAATAGGTACCGTCAAAGTTGCAGGCAGTCATAAAATAAAGATGCGGTTGCTGGTTATGGTGCATTTATTACTTTTAAAAAATCTATAGGATGTGGTTACCTTGTGTAACTCAAACATTGTGGCTATAGATTTATAGTTTACAAGCTAATAGGCGAGTTTAATTTGCCAAGTCCTTAGATGCATGACGGTGTAAAGTGGGTTTATGAGGGTTTCGCAAATTTTATACTTACGTTTGGTATATGCTTGGGCATTTGCTAGGTCATATTTGTGAATTACCTTAGGCGCCTTCGTGATTTATTGATGCGGAGGCGGTACGATATGAAAACACTGTCAGTGTCAACCGATACGAATGCAGCACTGCCCCGCTTCTGCGCATGGTAGTACTATTGCGCAAACGTAATACTGACAGTATTTCGTCAAGTGAGGAAATCTCACATCAGTAAACACACGTCAAAGAACAAAATACCTGTCACATATCGCACCCGCCCTGCCAAGTCAGGAAGTCGCCTTAGGTTGAAGTTTGTGGCGATTATTCCATTAGTGGGTACGAGTATTTAGTTTCCACTGACATATACTCTTGTTCCATTGGATAGTCTACTTTTACGCTTATGTAATAGAGTTTCTATTCCAAACACACGAATATAAGACAGTGTCTATGTAATAGAAACTCTATTACATTGTTTTGTTGTTTTAAAGTAGAATATCCAATGAAATACGAGCATATGCCATTGCCATACTTAAACTAATTTACCTGTACCTAGTTGTCAAAAGATTATTTGATTTTCTTACAACTAATTTATGTACCTATTACACTTTTTAAACCAACACTTAAGTGTATAATTCGTAATTAAGACTATCGCAGAAAATAGTATCATATCAGTCGTATAAAATACAAAACACAGATACCAACTGGGCCAAATTTTGTAAAATAAAAATGGGACAACATTGAATCTTCGAGTTTAAATTTGACATTACCTTATCATCGGTTACGTGAAAAATCCTACCCGCCCGAATTGCGTAGGTAGGTCACGTAACGCTTACCATTGTGACAGGCAATTCTCGTAATTCGGTGGCATTATCGTCACCCTACATTTTGATAACTTACGTTCCCAACCTCGTATCTTACACGCTGCTATAATTATAATACCAACCTTATTCTGTTAGACATAAAATTCTTTTTCATTGGAATTCGAAGAAAAGATAGGGTATTTGGCGGACAAACAGTGGATTTGCCCTTCTTTTTTATTAATTCCCTTCGCGTCTCGACGCCGAATCGTCTTTGTTCGTCCTATTGTAAGTACATGTGTAATAAAAATATTGAATAACGCTAGGGGAATTTTTCGAGCTTTTTGTATTTTTGTCCCGGCATTTGCGCGGGAGGCCCACTGTGCACTGTCGATAGGAATCAGGTGGATTAGGAACCTTAAAAGAGTTTTGAAGTGCTAACAAACATCCTAAATGATTAATATCTTATTGCAACAAGCATATTTGTTATGATTAAATATTACTTTCTTAATTATGTTAGTTGTTTTTAACGCATTATATTCATATTCATTTATTCATAATTATCGATATTATATGCCAGGGTTTTCTACTTCAACATTAAAAAATTAGTAATTCCCAAAAACAAATTAAAATTTATAACATTATTATAACAAATAAATTTAATTATTATGTATTAATAATTTTAATAATAACATCATGATACGGGATTATATAGTTGACTTTAGATTAAGTTAGGTAAATGTCTCAGTGCTTGACATTGTCCCACTACTTGACACTTTCAATCTTAATTTATGACAATATTGGACACTAAGGTGACATGCTTTGGAACGTTACCTTAATCGTAATTTAATGCCGGTTCTGTCATTCACAAGTTCTTTCTTACGTTAGTGCATTGCAAATACTAATAATTACTTTAGATTCAAACTTAAATAAAACTGTATTAAATTTAAATTTAGGTTTGGAACCTAAAAGTTGAGTCAGCAGGTACCCCAGTTTGACACTCACGTGACATTGTTTGACAAACTTCAATATACGTCCTAATATACGTCCCACTGCTGGGCACAGGCCCAGGTGACTGTCAAACGCAAATCCATTCGAAGGGACTTAATTCGGAATTCAAAATTTGACGTTCACATCAATTTGCAAATTGTGAACTAACGTGAGACATATTAACACTTCATGAAAGAAGTACGGTTGATAAACTCACTTGTAAAGCCACTGTTTGCGACATGTTTTGGACTACATTTGGAGTTCTTCACACGGTTGGTTGGTCGGAGTGGCGCGGTTGGCAACCGTGTCATCCCTCAACCTGATGAAGGACTCCAATTGTAGTCCGAAACATGTCGCAAATAGTGACTTTTCAAGTAAGTTTCAACCGTATTACTTCAAGTGTTAATATGTCTCACGTTATTTCAAAATTTGATGTTCTCAGTTTCATGTCGCCGTAGAGTCGTGGCCCTTCGATTGGATTTGCGTTTGACACTCACCTGGGCCTGCTATGAAAGTGAGAACATCAAATTTTGAATTTTGTATCGAGTCTCTTCGATTGTATTTGCGTTTGACACTCACCTGGGCCTGCCATGAAAGTGAACACATCAAATTTTGAATTTCGAATCGAGTCTCTACGATTGTATTTGCGTTTGACACTCACCTGGGCCTGCCATGAACGTGAGAACTTCAAATTTTGAATTTCGAATCGAGTACCTTCGATTGGATTTGCGTTTGACACTAGGTGAGTGTCAAACTGCATTGTTCGGCAATTGTCATTCCTGGCATTGTTGGCAACCCTTCCGTTCGCACGTGTGCCATTGTTGGTGACCAGTGAATGCCAAGGAAGTGCCATTGTGGGGTTCACTTGATAACTTAATTTGGGGGAATTATTATTTAAATGGGACGTGGAATTGTCTTCCAAACACAGTTCATGTTTCTTCAAGTTGTATTTTACTTTTACCTAGGTAGTGTAAATTGTCACCGTGAATTTGGGGTTAGTTTGCCAAATAATTGTAATAACATACCGAATAATTCTACAATGAACAATGACACATCTAGTAACCGTACAGTCCACCATTAATTTAACCATTACATGACGACGGCCTATTAAGGCTGGGTTGCACCAAACCGTCTGTAATCGTAAGCTGTGCTCGTTAAAATTGGAATGTATGGAGAGTTTGACAAGTTTCTATGGGATGACAGCTGCCGGCGCCATATTTAACGTTGATCGGTCTGTGATCGTAAGTCGGTGCAACCGAGCCTTAGAGCGAGTTACACCAACTTACGATCACAGATTGGTCAACGTTAAATATGGCGCCGGTAGCTGTCATCCCATAGAAACTTGTCAAACTTTCCATACATTCCGATTTTAACGAACACAGCTTACGATTACAGACGTGTTGGTGCAACCCAGCCTTAGTCTAGTTGGTAGTGACACTGCCTCTGGAGCTAGAGGTCCCGGGTTCGAATCCCGGCCAGGGCATTATTTGTGCATTTAGCACGGATTTTGTCCTTGGGTCTTGGATGTTCTCTATGTATTTAAGTATGTATTTATCTATTTATAAGTATGTATATCGTCGCCTTGTACCCATAGAACAAGCTTTGCTTAGTTTGGGACTAGGTCGATTTGTGTAAGATTGTCCCCCAATAATTATTATTTTTTTATTTATACGAAACCATTTCTGTCGAAAGTTGAAACGGAGACGCTTCGCTTGCTCGTTAAAAAAAGAATTAGCCCGGGAAGCTGACCGCACAACCATGTGGGATTCGTAGCTAGGAAGGTAGAGATACCCAATTAAGTCTATTCCATTTATCAGTCAGAAAAACAGTTGAAGTGTTTCCATATTACGACAACTGCCCCTGCCACTTGGGAATACATCGTGAGAATATTGTTCTAACAGGGACTGCGCAGATTTAAATATGGCAGTTTACACAACAGTTGCACTTTACATGGTATATTAGTTTCAGTGAGGTCCCAATAAATAAACCGTTTTAAACAGTAATTCTCAGCAGTAGCCCTACGCCGACCGTGTGCGGCAACCCGCAGTCTTAACATACACCTTTAAATTTCTTCGCGGATGTATTTATACACTTTTATTGCAGAACAACTTACAGATACATAGGGTTCGCAGGCCGGGTCCCGATTTGTATGAAAATTCCCGGGATTTCAGGGGAAATTTACATGCCCTACAGATACATTAAATAAGGCGAACTTCAAGCCATAAGTCGGCCTCTTTTTAGGTTAGTTGGTAGTGACACTGCCTCCGAAGCTAGAGGTCCCGGGTTCGATCCTATGGTAAGGGCATTTGTTTATGTGGTGAGCAGAAACATTTGTTCCTGAGACTTCGATGTTTTCTATGTATTTAAGTTTATATCTATTAAATATTTTCGTCAGCTCTATCTGCTGAAAGTCGTCGTTGGTAAGCATAAAGCAATTCATAAAAAAAAATGTTAATCCGAAGACTTTACAGAACACAAGTACCTCTTGTACGTACCGCCTTTGCTAAACGTTTCGACCCCCATATCTCTAGCTTTGTATACAATACCGTTGCAAAAAAACTGTGATATAAAAAATAGTTCAGTTTGTGAAGCCAAACAAATTGTTAAGAAATGGCTAGCCAGTCTATCTTATGAAGAGACAGAATTAATTATTAAAACTCGAAATAGTTGAGATAACATATAGTTAAGTAATTAAAAAAAAACATATAATTTAGTTTATTGCATTGTTTTAAGATTTACGTGCAGTTGACTTAAACTACTTAAGTAAAATTATTATAGTCTGGTAACCGGCATTATCATATTTTGACACACCACATGTTATTGGTCCCCGCGATACAGGCACGCCTAGTGCGGATACCAAAATTAAACCGCTGCTAGTTTTAAGCCGCACTCTGTACTGCATGCTAGGGATAAGTAGGTAATATAAAAACAATTAACTAAACCACTATATCAACAATCCACCACCACCATATCAGCCCTAGGACGTCCACTGCTGGACATAGGCCTCCCCCAATTTCATGGGGGGTAAATGCCATAATCGCCACGCTTGGCATGCGGGTTGGCGATCGCAGTATCTCCACCGCACTCAAGGAATGCTGCTGCCCATTCCCCGGTGGTCTTGGTCGTACTAGTTCATCAGCAATGCTTGTCGTTAATAAAAATATTTTCATTTTCATATATCGTCGTCTAGTACAAGCTTTATTGTGCAAAAAAAATTGACCTATAATATTTATTTATTTAATATTTTATAAGGCATTGTCAACCCGTCCACCTAACTCACCAGTAAATAATAATTGCATAAGTGTATACAAAGCACAAAATCAAATGGCCCTTCGCGCCGGATCAAGTCCACGCAGAACAAACGTGCTCTCGCGCACAGTGGAAGGATCTAGAAAATAATGGGTTTCCTGCAACCGTGGAGAGGAAGCGTTTTGTCCCGCCACGTGTGAACGGGTACATGACAATTGTACAATGCGTTACAATGAGCGTCGATATGTGAAGGGTTTATAAAGATAGTGATATGGTTGGAGATATGGGAAGTATTACTTGTTTTATTTATTTTTTATTGTTGTACCGTGTATCTTCACTGCTAGTTTTAGGTATCATCAGTCAAGAAATTTCCTTCTAATTTAGGACCTTAACACCTTCCGAAGTTTGAAAGTGGCACCCGTGACAGAGAAAATGAGGAGTAGTAGGTTAGCATGGTATGGGCATGTAATGAGGAGGGATGAATGTCATATTGATAAAAGAATATTAGGGTCGGATGTAGAAGGACGTAGAGCGATTGGAAGGTTCAAAAAGCGATGGATGGATTGTGTGAGAGAGGATATGAGAAAGAAAGGAGTAAGCGCTGAAGTGACGAATAATACAGAGGAATGGAAGACGAAAACATGTTACGCCGACCCTGCATAAGCGGGATAAGGGCAGGGAGATGATGAACACCTTCCGACTCTATTATTTGTATAATAGAGTCGGAAGGTGTGTTGAGCACTTTAAAGACTACTTACTTTTACTTTTGTGTAGTTTAGGAGTTGCTATGGCCACCTTCCGTCTCCATCATCAGATCAGCTCGGTGTTACCATAATATAGCATTGTCACCGAACTTACATAAGTATGCCAAATTTCAGCTCAATCAGATACCGGCAAGTGGCTGAAAAAGAGATTGCATGATGACAACTTACAGGTAAATTACTTTCGAGACGGTTTTACATCTGTAGTAGTATTTGTATATTTACAGGGACACACGTACACGTTGACGTATACAGACACACGTCAACGTGTGTGTGAGGCTGGCTACAGAGGTCACAACTACAAATGCAAAAATGTCTTGAAAGTAATTTAATTTACCTGTACAAACATACTGTCGATTTTTTCTTACTTGAGCCAAAAAATGTATTACTGAGGATAATTTGATGCAGTTTTTAGTGAAATGAAATGAAATGAAATAATTTATTATGCTCGATTTTAGGTACAGTAGGGTGACACAGGTACAATTAAAAGTATCACTAAAATCTACCTTACAGCCATGCAAAATTTTAGGACATATCTTAAATCTAATTATTTTATTTACTTATACTCTACAAATTCCTTAATACTGTAAAAACATTTTTCAGCAAGCCAATTCATTAAGGTTTTTTTAAATTTTATGAATGGTAAGTCTTTTGTCGTATCAGGCAGTTTATTGTAAATCCTAATACACATAACGTAAGCGTTCTTTTGTACTAGTGACAGTTTTGTTGGAGGAATATACATTTTGTTGCGATATTGCGAACGGATAGGATTTCTGTATAACTCTTTTAGTGAAAAAGAATGCGGTTGTGCTTAAGATAATGTATAGTACTTAATGTGGAAACTTAAATTCAGTGATTATTTCGGAATGTCGTGATTTGTGATCGAGTTATGTTTGTTTACATCATGGATCATGGTTCAAATAAGAAAAAAATGGCTGTAAAAAGAGTCGGTGCGCTTGTGATTTTTCTAAAACTGCAGGCGTCCATAGGCAACGGTGTCTGCGTAACATCAGGATGGTTATCTTTTTTCCACCGTCGTATATAATATAGGAGAATACCTACCAGTCTTATTAAATTTTTCCCCTTGTCTGAACCACATTAGATTTTTTCAATTAAGCTAAATCGGCCCAGTAAAAATAAACACGTCTGTTTATATATGCCACGCCGATTGACATATCTGTATTGTGATTGTGGATAATTATTTCTCGGGCCAATGACCTGTCTATTCCTGTAGCAGCTTCTTTGGAAAAATTCAGAACGTTTTTCCTTGAATCACTTTATTCTAAAGCAGAATGAAACCAATTTTAAAATGAACGCCGACTCTTCTAGACATTGTTTCTATTGCTGTGTCAATTGACGCAGTATCTTGACATTTTTTCCTCCTATTTTGTACAGGAATATTGCGATGTGGATACTAATATTTAAAAAGCTTTTATGTACAAACATTTCTTCTTGAGAGAGTTAAAATGAGGTGTAATACCGTAATTTTATGTTTCTTTTTATGTATTCTTCTTCGGGAGAGTTAAAATAAGGTAAAATGCCGTAAATTTAAGTTTGTTTGTCGTTTAATAATAAAATAAATATTAGGCGCAGAAAAAAAAATCTGAGCCTATAAAATATAATTTCGGCTATTGTCAGAAATGGTCAGTTACGAATAATATGCTTTTTGTCGTCTAGTACCCATAGTACAAGCTTTGCTTTGTTTGGGACTAGGTCGATTTGTGTAAGATTGTCCCCCAATATTTATTATTATTAAAATCAATCCTTTTTATTGCTTCCTCGTCTGCTTAGAGCAGTGTTTCAAAGTTTTAACTTGTGATCCACTTTAAAATAAAAAATAAATAAAATACATATTAGGGACATTTTGTTACTCAATTCGAACTAGTCCGATAGTAAGCTCAATAAGGCTTGTGTTATGGGTACTAGACTGTGGTAGGGAATTAAATTCCTTGACAATAACTGTAACTACGACCCTGTGCTTCCCTGTCGGTATGCATATGCACATGCACCTACAACAAAACATTAACGACATTATAATATAAAACACATTGTTCTAACAACAAAGTTAGTCCTGCATCCTGTTAACAATTTTAGAATCGATGCGTAAACCCATAACTCTTTTTTTTATTATAAATACCTATAAAAGTGAGCGGCAGTTTGGATTTATGTACGGTTATCATAATAACTTTTGTTCGGGACTTCCGTTCGCGAGCGAATATGTTCTACGATGTTTTTGTAGAGGGGAGTTATGTACTGAGAGAATGGGGAAACTTTTATTATGTGATGTAAGTGAAGACCATGGGAGCCACTGTGGCCGAACGTTAAGTTTTTTTTTTCTAAAACGTTGGTCATTTGTTTACATATAATAAAATCGCCAAACATCATGTCTATTGGCGAGATAGCACTTATTTCTATGGCACTTTTATATGTGCCTTACTAGTTACATGCAAATATTATTATAATCATCTTAAGTATGTAGTTCGATCGTGGGTGCCACTTGCATTGCCGGCATTCACTAAGAAATGTATTCAAGGGAAAAGAGTTTTTAACACTTACCGGTATTTACATACTTGAGCTGTGTCTCTTTCTAAAACGTAATGGAGAGTATTTCACTAAAATGTCTTCACTAAATCACAATCTGCGCACTCAGTATAAATATAATTACCGTATCCCCAAGGTTCACAATAAAATTATGTACAAAAGTGCTTTTATTGCTGCCATGCGAGTATTTAACAACTTACCTATTGAAATTAAGGCAATAGAAGGTAAAGAGTTCAAAAGTACCCTGAAACGCTGGCTCATCAATAAGACCTTTTATTGCATGAATGAGTTTTATACAAACGCACATTAAATAACTTGTAACCGCATGTCATACACTTAAGATTTTATATTGTACGTCCGTGACGGACAAACTGTTGAGTCTAATTATGTAATATCTTTTATATCAGCTTTGTACACAGTTCAACAATAAACGTTATTCTATTCTATTCTATTCTATTCGAATCCGGCTGTTACCTACCACTGAGCTTTTCTGTAAAGGTAGGCATCGTAGGACAGTCTAATCCCAACAAGATCTAGTTTCCCTCCGTGTTGGAAAGACAGGCTTTCGTAAAAGTAGTGCCGACGCCAAATCTTGGAATTTTCTGAAAATATCAAAATAGCAATACAATTACTTAAAGCTCCGGATCTTTCTTCAGAAATATATTAAGGTACTTCTGAATCTGATCGTAACGGCTCGAGAACCGCCGGAGGGATAGAAACATGTCGCCATTAGTGTTAATTAATACTCGAGTTTAACTTTTTCAGTGAGGAAATAATGCCAGCATCTTAACCTTTTCGCCGCCAGACGTCAAAGTAATTCGCCGCGCCCCTGACGCCAGAACGGTAAAAAAATGATGTGTAAAGAAATAATGCCAATATAAAATTAGGCAGCTTCTCAGTAGTTTTTCATAAAAAAAAAATTGACGGCCAGTGCCGTCGTTGGCGTTGGGGTGACGATTTTACGTTGACGTCTATGGCCGACCATGGCATTCAAAAGGTTAAGGACTATGCCGAGGGGCCCCCATTTTTTAAATGAAATGAGATGTGATGAATATTTTGAAATGTTTAATATTCCCTTAAATAATATTTGTATTTAGCACTTTTATTTCGTCTTTAATATTAAGTTTATTTTTAAGTTATATTTTAAGCTTATTTGTACTGTTTTGTTAATTATTTCGTAGAATAAATGATACTAGGAATTATATCTCATTTAACAATAAATTGTTGGCATTGAACCACTTACCTCTCTAGCACTAACATTATTTTTTTTAAATTGTTTTAATTATCTTTCTTAGCAGTATCATTAGGAAGTATTTTCTTAAGATCATTACTATCATCGTCACCATTCATAACTACCAAGTCTTATTGTACCTACTTACTGTCTTTTAATCATACTGAAATTGATATTTTACTGTCTGAGTCCACCCAAATATCCACAGACTAGATTTATTAACCCCACAGACAATATCTTGGCATGAAAGCAACAAAGTGACTTTACTATTATGTCTCCCGAATAACTTCCCGGGACTCGTTCAGCATTGTCTCTGGTTTAACGATCTGTTGACGGAGATACGAGTTTTAGTGAAACGAATTGTTAGAATTCTGGGTGTTTGGTTTTCCGATAATATTACAGGGCTTGGGATCTAGAAGACTGAATATGCGAGAGCTGTTATTTTTGTGGGAAAATACAGGCAGTAAATAAATGGATTTGTTTACGAAATTACAGTCAGTTTAAGAATGTTTTCGATTATTTATAATAAGCAGCTAATTGGGTCCCTTGCCTGTCAGAATTAGAATTGAATGTCATTTTGATTTTTTATTGAGTGGATCTAAGCTTCATTACAAAAAGTAAAATGGCTTCCAAATCTACTACCTACTTCGATCATAATGTGAGCAAGGGACGTACAGCGGTTCAAACGATAGAAGAATCACGAAATTGAAACTACAAATTATATTTTCAAGTGTCAGGTAATAAAAACAAACTACCATTCCAAATTTAAACAACCTCCCAACACGAATTAATTCAATTGGTCAGCGTTCTAAACAAAAGCTTTCTATAAATAAATTCAAAATAAGAACGCATCCATTGTGGAACACATGCAATGCATTAACGCATCTGGCCGGCAGAGAAAAAATATCGAGTTTCCAAATTTAAAAATGTTCCTTTTTGCGAATATTTTTTGTATTGCCCGCATTGATTTGGGTGACGCTTTGTCTCATTTGGTTTTATATTTCGTGATTTGTATTTTAATTTGTCTGGTACTAATTGAACAATACTTTTCTTTGCAGGTAAATACAATGGTCTGGGTGGATGCACTACAGAAATATTATTTAAGGTACTAATCGCGCATGTTGTCACGAGTTCCAATGTCTTATAGGTGCAAGTCGATTTCAAGATTTTCAAGGTATTAATGTAAATTAGTTTACAAATGTAAGATACTTAGTGCATTCTAAAATAATAATGCCATGTCCAAAGCACATGCAGTTGACCTGAGACAGGTAAAGTAGGAAGAGTAAGCCATTGTATAATCAATATGTATCTGACAATTGAATTTGACGTAAACGTGTAAAATAGGTTAAATAAAATATTATTATTACAAGCATTTACTTTTAATTCTCTTTATGTTGTCAAAACAGTGAAAAACAGTAGCGTTCTCGAATAATTTATGGCAAGACCTTTACTAAAACAAATTCTAAGAAATTAATGTTTACAATTTCTGATTAAAAACTTGGATCATTTAAAAATCAGACGTTTTAGTAGGCGTATTAAATTACGGATGGCGCCTTCATCACTACAAAGGCATTTTGTCTCTGGTCAAGTGTTGCCAGACGTCTGCGGGCATAGACAATAATATCTTTGTGGGCACGAGTGGCGCATAAAGCGCATTGTGGCTGAATCAATTAGCCCATAATGTGTTCATTGTGAAATGGTAACATTGTCTTAATGTATCTCTTGTATCGTAAAATAATTTTTATAGTTCTATTTACGGTCGGTTATCGGCCAGATACGTTTCAGGAGTGCTTCGGCTTCATGTTACTTTGCGGTCGCTTTTAGTTGTTTCCGTCGTAAAAAACGAACTATAAAGCGATCGTCATTTGTTTTAAACGTAGACGAAGTAGCTGAACACATTTCACCTGTTAATGAAACTGCTGCAACGCGATACCGCCGTGAGATCAAAGAAAAAGTGCATTGACTTAGACATGAGAATAAATCTAAAATACGATAATGGCGAAGCAGTCATTATTGTACAGTAACCTAAAACCGACACATGTGTCGCATATCCAGGATTGCGATGCCACATGTGACATGAGAAAAAATACAAAATCTGTTGTCACTCCCTAAGGTACGAACAATTCAATCTGGACACAATCTAATTTAAACCTTATAACTTTAAAACAAGGTACAAAGTTTGATGAAATTAATGAAGTTTATGGATGATTTCGTCTGAACAGAGCTTGTTTTGTGATGATTTTTTGTGCAACCTTCCGTAACCTTTAGCCTGTGACATGGATTGTAGATTAGGCATATTGTTGACCTTTTTTGCTTTCGTTTTCGTTGCACGTGTTTTCAAATTTTTTGTTCTAATGTTTTTGTTAATTGTATAAGATTTGCACGTGTGAGCGAATTTTGATGTCCCCGCATTCGGAGCCAGGGGTGCGATTCGACATTGTTTTTGCCGAGTATATGAGCGCTGTCTTGGTACCTTGGAAGGGTATCCCCGGAAGACTAGCGTTAAGGTCACGAAAACGCGCGGCACTATTTTTCGATTGAGTCTATAATGCTCTCTCATGATTGGTCGATGTATCGTAGTGTGTGTACGCACTCATAGCTAATTATTGTGTATAGACAACTAAGGTTGCACACACTGTAGGCGATTAGGAAGAAGAGTGGCGGTCCTCGTGGATAGAACTGGCTATACCTACGGTCTGCAGCATCAGAATAGCAACGCATATTAAGAGTTCAAAAGCTTTTATTATCTTATATAACAAGACTTGTAACCTATCCATATACATAGCTACATCTAATACTGACTACCCACAAGGTACTCTTGCGGAGCCCCTCGATATCCAATAACTTCATATGCCACAAGAGTGATCATCTGAAACTGTAACATTTTCAGGATAATTTAAATAAACCTTGTATAGCCTGGTTAGGTTAGTTTTGTTTTAAAGCAACACTAAAAAGTTAATAGTTTCTGAGAAAAACGGCTTGGCAAATGATGATTATGGCAAACGTTAGGTACTTGTGGCAAATAAAAATATGGATTTTATTAGTAATACGGTACCTTCACATAAAACTGAGTGGAAACCCTTTCGGTGTCGGGTTTGTACTTGTAGATTGTATACCTAAGGATACATTTTACTTTTTCTACTATTCTCTAAAACCGTTATTCAGTCAGTCGCCTTCGCTTTGCTTTTGTGAACGAGAATCTCTCACTTTGTCTTTCCTTGATTTAATGCACAGCAGAAGATATCAGCATAACTTACTATTATGTTATATTACAGAACTTACTATTATTAATTATATCTATGATTATGTTTTTAAATAACGTTTTTAAAATCGTAGTCATCAAATTGAAGCCTATACTCGCGAACTGTGAACGATATTCGATCATTCAGTCATAAAAAGATTCATAATCATAATCATTTATTCGTTGCAACCATGGTGTTTACAACATGTTCTTAATCTAACCAGTACGAACATGGACCCTACTAGTAACTTAAACCTAAATATAAAATAAAAACACATAATAAACACAAAAACATTATCGACCTACTTCAAATAAAATAAAAATACAACATGTACATTAAAATTATATTTTTTTTATCTTAATTAGATTAACGAAAATCTATGGTGCAATTTGACATCTAATGTTCCATGAACTCTTGTAAAGAATATGGGCATTTTGTAATAATGTATTTGAAGTGGTCAATTGATCATACCTCTGGCAAACTTTTTGACTCTATTATTTGTATCAATAAAGGCACAGGATAAGTAATAGTACTACATAAAGGTTCAAAGTGGTAGATCACTTATATTGACTGTCTGTACATGACCAAGTGTGATATCACCAGTTGTCAAAAATAATTGTCGAATTCAGCTCAAATTATTACTATCGCTGAGATTTATACGCTAGTTTTTTTGTTTTAGTTTTATCCAACGGAAGTAGAATTGGGACGGGCGGCCGACCATGGCGGCTGTTGACAATATTAATGTTTTATTATGAAACAATGAATGCCGCCTAATAATAGACGGATTCATAGATATCTACACGGATTTGTACCCTGTCACTTAAGAGTGCGCAGTACGTTCGGTTCTCCATACAAACGTATTTACGCTCTCATTTTAAAACGCCATGCTAGAATAACGTGAAACTTTGTATACACACTGGGATTCGGCATATCTAGGTCGGAAATTAGTTTCTGTTGCTTGAAATTATAATGGAGAAAAAATACAGCGATTATTAAGGTTTTCATAAAAGCCGTAATAAACTCAAAAAACCGCTGTATTTTTTTTTATACAATTTCTAGCAACAGAAACTAATTTTCGACCTAGATATGCCGGATTCCATTGTGTATACAAAGTTTCATGTTATTCTAGCATGGCGTTTTAAAATTAGAGCATAAATACGTTTGTATGGAGAACCGAGCGTACTGCGCCCTCTTAAGTTTTTGAATACAGTTAATCGGAATTAAAATGATAATAAGTTTTAGGTTTTTAAAAAATCCGTGTAGTGTCGGATCAGAGTAGAACCCTTACTTGGTGTTAGACGTAAGTCGAATGTGGGAGAAGGGATGAAATATGTTTTGGGGCTAACAGCCACCAGGCAGGCCGTGGACTTGTTTGCCACCGTCGTAGTATTAAAATCATTCTCCTTGTAGTTCCCGAATGTATAAGTTGTCTAGTTCCCGGGGTCCGCTTTTGCGCCTAATCACAAGAATTAGCGTAGGCACTAGTTTTACGAAAGTGACTACCATTTGACGTTCCAACCAATTAGGCCTGCCTCTGCACGATGTTCACCTAAAAGCTAAAGAATATCAAATGTTATTTTTATTTCATACACTAGTTTTTTTTGCGAAACCCAGTGGTATAAACCGCGGTTCGAACCTACGACCTCCGATTGAAGATCGAGTACCTTAAGTTGACCATACACACTACAGTCCACCGGAAAGGTAAAGGTATCTGTGCAGGTTTTCCGAGGAACTACAGTATGGGGCTCTTGTAAAAAGGACTGCATACATTTTTAAAGGGTCGGCAACGCTCATATGGCGCTGCAGGAGTTACATGCGTCCATAGGCTGCGGTGACCGCCTACCATCAGGCGGGCCGTATGCTTATTGGGTACCGATGTGATATAAAAAATTGAGTATCGAATTTCATAGTCATTTTTAGTACGGAAAATGACTTTAGATCAACCTTAACACACGCTCAAAAATGTTACGTAAAACCCCTCTTCCACTAGGTATATACTTAGATATATGTTTTACATAATATCTAAATCATTCTGATCTCTAAAGTTAAAACAATGTAAATACGACATACATTGTTGCCATTCTTGGTTTGTAACAATACCGAAAACACGTTATTTCATCACAAGACTGCGCTTGCGCACATGTGTTTCTTATAAAACCACATCGGTTTCGAGTTAGCATGAAAAAACAAGCCTTAATTAACATTTTTTTGTTTTCTCGTTTAATTATCTCCGAAAATCGTTGTCATCTAACTTCATTTAAAACCAACAACTTATTCCAAGCTAAGTGCTTTCAACCGTTTTTGAACATTTATTCGAATAAATGAATAAAGATTTCAAAGAATCACCCTATCACAATTAAAAAGTAAGATGATACTTTCAGACCAATTAAGCTATAGGAAAATCGATTTAGAATTTCAAATGATCCGTTTCATTTCTCTAATGAGGTGCGACTTTACTAGGAATCCCCATACTTAACCGCCATGCTAGATTTATGGGCAAAACTGAATAAAAATAATAGAATTGTCGAGTCTATTAATACGGCGGTCGTTTCCGCTCGGGTTTTGGTTTATTTTAGTGACGCGAATATGTGGGATCATTGGTCTGAAACTTATAAACGAAAGGTCTTAAACGTCTTTTGTTTCAAACATTGATAGGTCCTTTGTAATCGAGTATATCTATGGTAAGTGGTAAGAGACTGGCGGGCGTTTAAGCGGGACTCCACCTCTATGCGTAATCAGTGAAGGATCTCTCCGACTGTATGAAGTAAACGAAAAAAGAGACTATTTACAATATATTTTAATGTTTTCTTATTAATACAGGTAAACAATAAACATCTATTGGGTATTAAGGTGTGAAACATGGACGTTTAAGGCCGAGCTACACCGAATGCGTGCGCAGCACGTGCGCGTGTGCGTGGCGTGCGCGTTGTATCGGATGAAATGTCATCTACGACGACATTTCATACGATACAAATGTCATAAGTATCGCAAATATGAAGTATTCTCGTGAAGTGAATTCAGCGTATAAACAGGGTTCGAAATTATCAAGATAATTATGGTCTTAGATAATTATCGTGATATTTGCCGCGATAAATATCCGGTATCTTTCTTGATATTTATCGCGATAATTATCTCTACAACTCTCTCCAGAAAATTACACCGACCTTGACGTGTAGCGAGCTCGTTCGGAAACACAGCAAATTTTAGGTACTATCAAATCGATATTAATTTTCAGACAGTAAAAATTACGATAATTATAAATATAACTATCATTAATAATTATCAATATAACCATCATTGATAATTATCAATATAACTATCATTGAAAATTTTCTTGTTGAACCCTGCGTATAGACATGCCGTTAATGCATTAGTTGTTGTTAACATGTATTTTTATGTCAGTAAATAACATAACAATCTAACTATAGTTTCAAATTGGCTCCGATTCAACTTATCAAGAGAATCATTAGTTGTGATTGAAAGATGCCTGCAGAGGTAATTTGTATGCCCCTGCTTTGCCGTCTCGATCATGATGTCAAATTATTTTAATTTAAAATGGTTTTCGATATTTGTAATATAATATTAATAGCGTGGCGGAATGTGGGCAGGCCCCGTAATAGGTGGACTGATTATCTGGTAAGGGTCGCGGGTGTCCGCTGGATGCGGCTGACGCAGGACCGGTCCTTGTGGAACTCTTGGGGGAGTCCAGCGGTGGACGTCCTTCGGCTGACATGATGATGATGAATATTAATAACAGTGGGTCCATTCTCAAAACAGATGACATTCATGGAGCATATTTATTCCCGTTGCAATTATTAACCTATGTAATTAAATAGTAAAGTAGTAGTATTTACCTGCCTTCTCAATGTTATTTGAAATGAAAATGTCGGGGTTTTTTTAACCATTTCAAGTTGTCAGTTATAACACATATATGTTAATAGAAGCGGTTAGTACAACCAATAGTCATATCAAATAAGGGTCCGCATCAGTCATCAAGTGATTATTATGCAGTCGCAGTATCTTTGTCGGCCTATTTAGCCTAGTTAATAGTGTCACTGCCTCCGAAGCTAGAAATCCCGGGATTGAATCCCGGTAAGGGCATTTGTTTCTGTGGTGAGCATAGACATTTGTTCCTGAGACTTGGATGTTTTCTATGTATTTAAGTATATATATCTATTAAATATATCGTCGTTTAGTACCCATAACACAAGCCTTATTGAGCTTACTATGGGACTAGTTCGATTTGTGTAAAAAATGTCCCATAGTATTTATTATTATCTGCTTACCATATGACAGGCCGTATGCTTGTCTGCCACCGTCGTTGTATGAAAAAAAAACCCGAGACCGCACAAAAATAGATCTTAAAAAGCAACAGAATATATCAAAATTGTGTCGGATTAAAACCAAATTAAACTAGAGATAATAATAAAATGTAACGAAGCACTTTCGTCCCGACCACTCTTGTTTTATTGTTGGAGTGTAGGAGCCATATTTTATGACTGGATTGTGTCCAGAATTAGAATGTTATGAGGACCTTTCACGCTCGACAACTGAACGCCGGTTTTTAATGAATTTATAACTGGAAATATGGCGTTTACGAGTGCTGTGAGCTGTGCTTTTATAATTGACTACACACACACTTACCTATTTGGGAAGTAGTCAGTATCTTTTTGGGTAATCCATGTAAGAAACCCAAAAGTATGACTGTATCTTATGTTAGGCAGATCTGTAATTTTTATGGAAAATTACATTTAGATCTGTATCTAAATCCTAACGTACAGAAGTAATGCAAAATGATTTCTTTCGGGAAAACTCTGATCTCAATCGGAATACGATGGTACCCGAACTGTCAATCATTGATTGCCATCGTACATGATAGAGATCCGAGATTTCCCGTTGTTAGCATTAATTTGGTCTTTTATTTGGTTTATATAAATATCTATATAAGGGGCCTTCCAGCTCGAAGTACGATTTTTTCTATGGTAATGTTAGTTTACGTTGTTTGCACCAGATGTCACTGGGTGCTATCTCTATCGCACTTGCATATTAAAGTGACAGAGATGCAGCGCTCGTGCGGTTAGTTCTTACTAAATACACAACGGCGCTACGATCTATGTGGAGTATTTCACTGGTATCTCTATCTCAGTATACATATATTGTACTTTGTGATCCATATAACTATTTATGGACAAATTTACAAAAATCTACTATTAAAGTAAAGAAAGGCTAATCTATGGGTCCTACCTAGGCGACGATATATGTACGTACTTATATATAGATAGATAGATAATGTATGTTCACCGATTACTCGAAAACTAGTGGATCGATTTCAAAAATTCCTTTTTGTTTGAAAGGGTGTGTTTTCTAGTTGGTCCCATTATCACCAAGCTTCGATCTGATGATGGGATTATGGAAAAACCGAAGGAACTCCTCAAATTATGAACCAAGAGGATGGTGTAAGACAAAAAATAAGGTACTCAAATTACCAAGAGGATGGGGTCTGGCAAAGTATGGAGTCGGTGTTTTTTTGTTAAAAATTTACTTGTTACATTTCTGCACGGAAGGGAATATAATTAGGCAGTATTCAATATACTTCATTCTCCTAGTATTCACTCCACTTTGTCACCTACTTGTTATTCCAAGTTTTGGCAAAAGCAGTATTTAATATGCCTATTAGAGATATTATGAAATAACACATTTAGTTAAATTTCGAATTAAAGGAAAAAAATTGAAAGAAATTAGTGATCTGAGCGGGATTTTCGTATGCTTGATTGATTCCAATAGCTCAGCGGCTATAGCGATTGGCCGCGTAGCCAGATGTCCCAGGTTCGAATCTTGCTCGGACCACAAATTTTTTCAATATTTCTCTTTAATTTGAAAATTATAATTTTCGTTAGCAACGTTACTGCTTGATACAAAATTAAGACATTTTATTGTTTTTGCCACGATTTTTATGGACAACTACACTATGAATTGAAATTGCAACGTATTTCCTGCGTACATTCCGCTAGTGTGCACGCGCTGTAAGCTTGGTCATGCGCATTTCATCTCAACCGCTCAATCATACAACTGTTCAACTATCTTCAAGATTATAAATGAAACTTTTACGACCATTCCGTTGTTCACCAAACAAAGATACCTTATGAGATTATTTTAAACCATACGCATTTGTTCTATAAATACTGGTTTCAATGTCTCTCTCATAGCATCATAAAAGTGATATCCATGCCTCCTTGTATTGCATGTTGATAAGTCGTAGACCTCAATTTCAAATAACTGAACAATTCTAACAATCCATATTCATAACGTGAAAACTTATAGTCTTAATGTCAACCGAGCGTCACCAATTAAATTCCAATATATGCAAACTCTTTATTTTAGTGTTATTTATGACGGGCCTAAAAGTAATATTTACATAAAGTAAATCTAGTTTCGATTTATACGCCACGAGTTTTATTGACAATAAATAAACAGTAACAGAACGAACCAACTAAATGTAATGACGTTGTAGATTCCGATGACAAAAAACAACCAACAAATAAGTATGTAACAATGTGTATTGTCGGCGATGCAATCATTAGTATTGATGACGCAAACGTTACCAAAACATCGATTTAAGAGCCAATCAAGAGCGGGAGCGAAGTAATGTCTAATGAATAAGATGTGTACAATGAAGAATTGCTAGGGGAGCACAAAGCTGAAGAAGTAATGATTCGGAAGAGAGTGGTTGAAGGCAATGTAGGTAAGCGTGAATGCGAGGAGCGAAGCATGAAATTTACAAGCGAGTTGAATCGCGGCCGCGCTTTGTGAAGCACAATGTGGGTACAATGTGCGGTCAAGGACTTGATGGGACAAAGGGTTGAGGCTGAGATGTTTTGGGCTTGCGTTTTGTGCAGTAGAATATTAGAGGCTATTGTAGTTTAGATAAAATGGAATGTGAAGTGGATAATTTTAAAAAAGGTACAATATGCGTGGATCACTTTACTTTTTGCTACAAAAGTGTTTAGGTTAGGAATGCTTCTCATATTAATCTTATAAGTGAAAATCTGTTAAGCCATTTAGACGTTGAGGTCATTGTTGGGCTTAGAAGCATCAAATCACAAAGACCCAAGAAGGGGTCGTACAATGTCGACGAGGTCCAAACAAAACCTGACAACACAATGCCCGAACAACAGTGGCCGCTCATAAATCAACCTCCGACAAAAGCAACAATACTATTGAGGGTACCTTATAAGAGATTTTATCATTGTGTATATTCTTTGATGTTCACTAATAAAACCTTTGATTAATATCGAATAGTGGACCAGTATGCAAATAATGGGCACAAAGAATTCGTCGGTAGTTGGCCAACACGTGCGAGG
The DNA here is from genome assembly GCA_905163555.1 of Notocelia uddmanniana. NCBI lineage: Eukaryota > Metazoa > Arthropoda > Insecta > Lepidoptera > Tortricidae > Notocelia > Notocelia uddmanniana. The sequence continues at coordinate 4,623,183 of LR991063.1, read as the reverse complement.
AAACATCTTCCTTACAATGGTGCTGTCGGGTTTATTCTTATTGGAATGGGGGAGACTACAGCCTGGGTTGGAATTTTTGACACAATAGATAGTCCTAAATGGAGTTGTGACTGACCATAAGGTATTTAAAGCTGAATACCACGTTTTGTTATAAATAAACCAGCCTGTTATATAGAAATAAGACTCACAAAAGAAGCGTCAGCGTAGCTTCCTATGCTTGTCGAACTTTTATTCAGTCTATTGTAATCGACTGACTTGCAGAATCTGACATAGTTCTGTGTCAGTAGGTCACAGCACCTACTTCAGGACATTCGTAAACACACAAAAAATTACATATATTTTTCCCTTCTACTTATAAAGAGGCGCATGATGAAGTAAAATTTGACATTGTCATTTTTCATAAGTCACCCTATACGAGTAGTTACCATTGCACGATATACAAAAAATCCTGTTAGTGAAAACTGAAAACTCACCAGATAATAGTGTTAGAAATAATGAAGTTTTACTGTAGTAAAACACAAAATGAACACAAGCAGGTATTAGGTACGCCTTTTGTTTCTTGGGTCGCGAGATTTGGCGTGTGGGTAATATGGGTCATATAATTGTCGATGACTGACCTCAAGATAACACCACTTTTTAACCGACTTCATAGTAATGAACTGTGTTATTGTTTCCAATTCAGACACTATCGTTAAGATTGTGACCGTTTAATTTAGGTTAGTGATAATTCTGCAGTTACAATAACAAATTTGGAGGTGATTGACTATAATTAGAATGTTTGTGTACCTCATTGTATTAATGGTCACGTTGGAGACTAGTGATTATCTTGACAACGATTTAAAATACAATCTCAGCTGTTATTTAAGAATTATAGATCATTAAATCTACCAGGTAGTGCCCCACTCTCATTGATTGACGCTACTTCCTTTTTGTTACCAAAATAATTGGGCGCGTTCATAACAATGTTGGTTACTTCGAAAACTATCGAAACTACTTTTAACTTCTTTTTTTTTATAACAGTTATGTAAGAAAGCTATAGCAGTGCCAAATTAAAAAGAAAACTTAACATCAAATGTTGATTTAAATCAAATAGATACCTATGATGATGATGATGATGATGATTTCCTGTTATCCCTCATTAGGGACATAGGGCTCGCAGAAGAGTTTTCCATTTGTCCCGATCTTGCGCGGCTTCTTACAACTCTTTCCAGCCGAGACCAGTTGAGCCAGCCTCTTTCTCAACTGACCGCCTCCATGTGTTCCGAGGACGCCCCGGCCGTCTTCTGCCGGTAGATTGCCAGCGTGCTTGGACCGTGCTTGACCGTGCTTGGACAGGTGGTCGCAATATGTCCAATCCAACGCCACTTCCTTTCCCGGATCTCTTCACTTATGGGTTTCTGGTCAGTCATCTGCCATAGTCTCGCGTTTGACATACCTATAGTAATTGGTATTTAGGCACCCTCCGAATAAACATTATTCTAAGTAGTGACCCTTGTTTATTTAAAGACTACAAAAAGCCCTTTGGCCATAACCACTAAAACATGTTTAACGGATCACCGCAAGCATTAAAAAGGGTTTCCAGAAGGTCTAATACACTTATTTGGCCTACATTAATTACTTATTCCAGATATTATGTTGCCCTTGAATCATTAGATTTAAGTTACTTTACCAAAATTGGTAATTTCAGTTTTCATTACTCATTACGGTAGCAAAAAATTTTCCGGTCTAGAATGTAACTTCAAACTTCAAAACATTTATTGCCACAAATGTACTACACTAATGTACCCAATTTATTATTTCACTGTCATGATTTTTTCATCAAAATAATATGGAAAATTGAATGGTATTTTTTAACAAACAGGTGTTGTTTTAAAATCATTGGCATATTAGTAAGTCCTGCCGTTAAAAAATATGCCCCTTCACATTCATATACATAATCGGTACAGTACCGGTCAATAATCACCTTCAAGTAAAAACAGTATATACGCCTAACTTTTTGAAAGATTGTCATGTAAGAGCATCAGATGAATTTGGATTTAGACACTTTGTTTTCGAAGACTATAATTTCAGTGGGATGATTGCGTACGTTTTCGAGCATGCGTTATGTTGATATAAATGTAGTTTATCGAACTAAAATGGCAGTTAGATCTACCGAGCGTACGTTTCACACGTTACGTACTTAATAAAGGTTCGCATAAAACGTTAATTGGAGAATCATCATGATTTTCGGACGAAAAAGTGATAATATGCCAGCATTATCACCTGTTCGTCTGGACTATTGGTAGACCTACTCGTATATATTCGTAACGTCTCCTATGAAGTCTAGCCAAAACAATTGCGAAATTATTCCCAACTCTGGGTTATCACTTTATCGTCCAGTCATTTCCCCGTTTCTTCGAACAAATATGGCCGGGTCATTGGTTATCTTTTGTACAAAATATTTTTGTTCCATTGTTTGTAAACTGTAACTTACTGTTGTGAACAGTGGCCTTATGTAATCGTTATCTTTATTGTTGTGCGTCCACTTTAAATTAGTTCACGTGTCATGTAATCGGGATGGACTTTCGACTCTAAAAATTGTTAGGTTTTCTACAAATCCAAGCACTGGTGAGGCAACCAAAAGAGCTACTGGTGCAATTGGAGGGAGAGATATAATGCCAGGAAGAAGTGTGAATGAAACAATGTATTTTAAGAGAGGTAGGGCACAGCGGAACGTCATCTCGCTCATATCTGGAGCAGTCCAACTGGGTCCAAGTACCCCTGCCTTACAGAAGACCGCAGCTTTAATAATAATAATATCTTTATTGCAACTATAGCATATACATACAGTGTTAAGTACAGCCCCGGCTCTCAAACTAGGTTTCCCTGTGTCTCAAGAGCCAGTTCCTTCCCAAATACAAGCATTGTAATAGTTACAGCATTAGTCTTTCTTATATAATAGCATCACTACTTGCTCCTCAGGTATGTGGTGTTGTGTTCCTGGTGGTGAGTAAGGTATCCCAGAGCTCCCGAGGATACGCTGTCTGTACTTATATTTAGAGTGAGGGACCTGCATATATCTCTAGCTGTCAACACAACGAATCCTCAAGTTAATAAAGGGACGGCAACACGCTTGTGATTCAGTCGCAAGCGTCCATAGGCGACGGTGTCTGCTTACCATTAGGCAGGACGTAAACTTGTTTGCCACCGCCGCTGTATAAATAACTACTACTTATAAAAGTTGAAAAACCCCCGATATTTTCATTTCAAAGCTCAATATCTCAAAAACGGCTACACTGATTTTCATGAAACATGGCTAATAACACTCGGAATAAAATTATCTATGACAAAAAAAAACTAAACGAAAATCGGGTCATCCGTTTGGGAGCTACGATACCACAGACAGATACACAGACAGGTTAAACTTATAAAACCCCTCTCTTCTTGCCTCGGGGGTTAAAAAAAGTTGGGTAGGATTTACTGTAACTATTACTAGATGCACACATAAAATTGTCTGCTCTGATTGTCTTCAATTTGCCCTGTACGTTTTAAAATCCTTGATCTGTGTTTATTAGATTTTTACAGAATGCGAACGTCTGGCGTTTTATTAAAATTTAAACAGACAGACAAAGTCAAATGGAACAACATCCGTTTCCTATTCCTCTGAAACTGTGTTATTCTCTATAACAGAATCTCCAACTTTATGTATAACGAAAACATTTTCTAGTGGCTGTGTGTTTATTGAAATAGTATTCAAATTGTACTAATAAAAGTATTCAATATTAGCTTTATTCCGTGACTTTGTCTGCGTAAACTCTCCGTGTCTTATGTACTCAAAGGTTAACTGGAAGAGATAAATCCCTTGAAGGAATAAGTTCGCCGTTGTACTTAACTGCCCTTTATGTAACTCGGTGTTTTAAAAAATAAATAAAATAATAATTGGGGGGTTTATCCTACACAAATCATAGTAAGCTCAATAAGGCTTGTGTTGTGGGTACTGAATGATGATCATTTAATAGATATAAATACTTAAATACATAGACAACATCCATGAATCAGAAAAAAATATTTGCCCTGAATTCGAATCCTACGAACCCAGGACCGTCAACTTGTGAGGATGTTTATTTTGTACAATAAACAGTACGTATGTATGTAAGCACTTTTTTGTACACAATAACAGGTTAAAACAATGTACATGACACAGAAGTACAAAGGCGTACTTATCGCTATGAGGGATCTCTTTCAGCAACAATACTTCTACTACTCGTACTAAACTTTCACTTGAAACTCATACTCATCCCAGTCCACTCAAGCTCATACCAGTTTCTGCGCTTAATTTCATCTTTCTTGGGATTGATGTCTGGGATAGTACTTACGAGTATGACCTACAAATAATTCAAATTTCATTCAAATCTGCTTTGCCGTTTTACGTGATTGAATGTGTGTGTGAGAGTGTTCGAAACAACATGTAAATACCCAAAAGTCCAAATTTTGACATTTGCTATATTTTATTAGTTTTTTAGCTAATTTGATACACATTTACTCTTCATATTTGTCACTACAATACTTTTATGCATCAAAGATTCGTTTATATCTATAAACAAATATGAATCTGGCATTTTATTCCTTCGTTTCATTTTTATTGTGTCACATATCTATAATAATATCATTGTTTTAATAACAAATTCCACATAATCCTCATAATTTTCAAACAGATCTTTGAATTATTATTATTGTGAGAATGTGAGTGCTGGTCGCTCTTTAGTGATATTTACGTACTTTCAGATATTTCTGTTGTGTTGTTTAGCATATATTTGAGTAATAACGTCGATCTTCGCTCGCTCTTTGCAATATTTACTTTAAAAACGTACCTACTAAGTGTTCTTGCGGGCATATGGCACCATTAGTATTTTTTTTGCTTTAAACTATGGTGTGTCGTGCCAGCGTAAAAAAACCGTTTTTAGCTTAATATTTATCGGAAATATACGTGATTATGTACATAGGACGCATACCTTATATTTTATTTGGTCACTTTCCTTGCCTACCAGATTACCAACAACTGAAATTTTTATCTAAGTCCATTTTACCGAAATACTCACCAATTTCTTCCATTTCTTTTTCGGTGTAAGATTTTTAAAATGATTGTCAATAGTGCTATTTCCCGTTTCGGTAACAAAACATTGTAAGCATCAAATCCTCAAACGGCCCACACTCGCGGACGTCCCCATATGTTCCCAATACACATAATTTTGCTAGAAGCTTGTACAATATAATTTTATTCACAGCTTTGTTCGCCAACAATCCCAGCTATTTGTCAGAGGGATTTACTATGATTCAACGTTATTTTGACATTTGGTACAAAAGATACGTATAATAATTGCGGTGAAAGCGTTTGACGGTCGAAATTTTTATCTTCGACTTCTTTTTGAGTGTTTTTAAATTATTGGTATAATATTTTTTGTGAAGGTATAGATCGGGTTAATACACTAAGAAGCTACTCAAATTTATCTATGTACTTACCATCGCAATTCGCCAACATAATTAACTGAACATTCATGCACTATTCCGATTGTATTAACAAACACCAACACAATAAACTGACCATTCGTGACCCACGAATGGTCAGTTTATTGTGTTGGTGTTTGTTACGCTATGGAATAGACATTAAATCATCATGCTATAAGATGTCACAGAAAGAGATGTAGGACACAGCGGAAAGCCATCTCGCTCATATTTGGAGTAGCCCAACTGGGGAAGTACCTCCATCTTACAGAAGGCTTCAGCCATAATAGCACCTTTACTCGCTCTGAAGGTATGTTGTGTTGTGTTCCTGGTGGTTACTAAGGTCGCCAGAGCTGCTCCCGAGGAGACACTGTGATGAGTTGAGAGTAAGCGACTTCAAGGATTCCTCATATCAAAATGGGTCGGCAGCGCGTTTCTAATCGTTCGCGCAAACGTCCATAGGCTTCAGCATCTGCTGCAGTCGTAACAAAAATAGCATTCATGAATAGAAACGTAAATCTATTTCTTTTAGCAAAGAACTGATAATTGAAGATTCAATCCATATACTGAACAATGCTTAACGACTATTTTATTCGCCTTCATATTTATGAAGTTACTCGTCATTCCATGTTTTTATCGACCTGTTATAGGTTGATTCAATTTGCAGAGATCTAAATTTATTCAACGATCGGCTCAGGGATTGCAACTTAGTTGCGTAGGTAGTTTATCTGATCGATACCATTTTACTTCTCACATCCAACAAATGGTTTGCAGCTTTCAGTGGCGGCCGTACCTTGAGTGCACTCGTGCGTTGCACTACCAAAAATTTAACACCATCAATACCATCGTCATCAATAAAACAATCTCAATAATCTGAAATATACATACATAAATTACATTAAAAAAATGCAAAGAAACCACTACGCTATGTCGTAGTCTATAAAATTATTTTTCGCTCAGTCTCAAAAAACCTCTCCGTGCGCTTCGTGGAGCGCACGCACTAGCCAGTACAATTTCTATGAGAATCGCGTTAGAGCGCCGGGCGCGTGAGACAGAAGATACTCCGTACAAACTGAATGAAGAAAAAGGTAAATCTCGTGCGGCGCACGGAGCCCACACGAGGGACCGGCGGCGATATTACCCGACCAAGTGAAGTTAACGCTTAACCCTTAATAGGGCATGGTAGAACTATGCAAGCCTGATTAACTTTTACTGCAAATTTAGCAATTAGGGTCCTAAGGGATTCAGAAAAGCATATCTGTAATATTGTAGGAAGTTTCAGTTTTTCAGGAAAACATGTGGGAACATATATCCGGTTGCCTTGTAAGAACTACACCTGTAAGTTTAATATGAGAAACTGTTTCTAATTCATTGTGAAGTATATACTTTCATATTGCATGATAACTTGATAGCAGTGACATTATATAGATTGCCAATTGATAAAGTAATAAAATATTAATAGATTTTATATGTTTTTATTCACTATTGTGGAAATTGTAAAAACAAGGAGCTGCACATAAAGAAACATTACATAAATCACAAAAGTATTTTGTTCTTTGTTCTTTAGCTCGGGTGCTACACACTCTACATCTCCTAAATTTGCCCAAACTAGGCATATGCATTCCAACATTTGCTTTTCTAATTTCATCTGGTACCGAGTTTATACCACCTCTTTTTGTCTTGAAGATGGGAGGTAGACATTTTCTGCTGGAATAGTTGTTTATCAGCCCCCTGCCTAGTCTAAGGCGAAACTCTTTATGGGTGTTTCTTCTTTCGGAATGATGTGTCATATATATAATATATGAATTTACTACTGCTGCTTCACACAAGAACCAAAAGAGTCTGTGCCAAGACTTACGTGATTTGCGGCCGAGAGGGTATGATGCCCTGAAGTGATCAAAATGGTCAACTCCTCCCATATAATGGGTATAGTTCTTGATGGCAAGGGGGCAATACATTTGCTTTTGTGTGCCATCTTTTTGTCTTCTTTGTATTGACTCTACTGATCGAGGATCAAAGGCAGTAGACGCAACAAAAACATCCTTTGTGTCTTTCCATTTGTGCACAGATATTGGATTACAATACTGATAAATAAATTCCCCTGGTTTTAATGCTGTTTCTTTCTTGGTTTCGCGAGTTTGATTCTTTCCTGTTAGTAAATCTGGTAAACCTTTTCGGTTCGTTCTTATTGTTCCCACAGCATAAATTTCTCTTTCATAAAGAATCTCCAGTAAAGGTAGGCTAGTAAAGAAATTGTCAAAAGCCACCAAAGTGTGGCGTGGCAAAGATTCAGATAAATCCAATATTACTCTAGCCCCCAAATTTTCTTCAGTTGTGCTATCAACTTTGCCAGTATATATTTGAAATTCATACAAATAGCCTGTCACGGAATCTGCTCTAGCCCAGCATTTGTAGCCTCGTTTTATTGGCTTCTTTGGCATATACTGTTTCATACTGCTTCGGCCTTTAAATTTAATCATGCATTCATCAATAGAGTTGCAATCAGACACTAATACATTTTCCTTAAATTTTTTGTTGAGAATGTCAATAGCGGGTTGAACTTTAGCCAATTTGTTGTAATTTGCAGAGCTGCGTGGAGCTTCACTTGTAATGTCTGAAATATGGAGATTTTCTGTTATTTTCTTGAACCTCTTTACAGGCATAGCTCTACTTATCACTGGGTTCTTGTAAAATTCATCTGATGACCAGTACAAATTTATATCTGGCAGGGGATTAATGCTCATAAGTATAATCATGCCTAAATATGTTTTCATTTCTTCTGTTGTTATATTTGTCCATGATTTAGACTGTGTATGATTGGCATAAATATTTGTATTATTAACCATAATGGCAATCAATTCTTCTGGAAATAAATCAACAAAGTAATGAATAGGTTGACTTCGATTAGTGTAGTTTTTGATTAACTGCATTTCTCTCTGAAAAACAGGCCAAGTGATGTCTTCATGTAGAGAGGACCAGTTCCTTGTTTTGTTTTGTAACTGAGCAAATATCTGTCTATTGAAAGGCAATGTTGGCTCGGTAATATTTTGTACATGTAAATCTGATACAGCCGTGTCTGGTACTGAGGAAGAAGAGCTTGTTTGAGCTTGATCTAATAATATTGGTGTGGTATACACTTCTACTTCTGGCATAGAAACATCTTGTGTCAGGGAAGGAGCTGGACTACTTGATTGGGTTTCTTGAATTTGTGACAAAAAATTATTAATTGTTGGATGATCTACACTCTCTTGAACTTCTGTTACAGCCTCAGATTCATTCCCCAATAAACTGTGTAAATCTTCGATTGAAATTTGCTGCAACTCATCCAAGCGATGATTTAAATTCATTTGATAAGAATCTGTAGCACCCATCTCATCGTCAGAGTCTTCATCCTCAGATGAAAATATAAGAGTAGACAGTGCATTTTCCACCTCACTATCACGAAGAGGTCTCTGAAATGAAACATATATCGTTATACGCTTGAAATAACATTAAATTAGAGCAGCTCAGATTACATCTGGTTTTATTAGAATGGTCATATATTAGTTAAGCAATTCCTTGCTTAATTGTTGCGGTGATTGAAAAAAATGTTTTAGTAACGGACTTTAACATAACGTTACATTAACGGGCAACATGAAAATAGTTCCCACAAGTTTTACCATGAGATACTCTAAACGGGCAACAGTCAAATATTTCCCACTTACTTTGAGGAAACGAAACTGGTATATGATTATGTGTTTAGTCAATAAAATTCTATAAATGTATAAACTAACTCAAATTGTAATGAAAATTATCAAAAACCCGTACTTACCATATTTTTTTTCCACATTATTACAATTTATAACATTCGCAGAGCAAAAAAACAACAACCGGCATATTTGTTTGTGACACATTTGACAGTGACAGTGACATTTCATTTTGCGTTCCGTTTCTTGCAGTAAAATTTGGTAGGGTTATAGATAGCGTATTCAAAAGTAAGTGACATTGACATTTTGTGGGAATATACTTCAAGTTGGCCTTTCATGACATCCAAATTTATGTGGGAATAGTATTCCCCTTGCCTTATTAAGGGTTAAAATATAAACCTTTTCTTGCGCTTCAATTGTGAAGTTGGCTTAGTTGGTTAATAACATGGCCGGCACTTCACTTTTCTCGTATCGCGCCATTATTCGTAATTCGTGTTTATTGTTTGTTTTGTAAAGTGAGTGTGACTATGTGTTTAATGGAAAAAATAAGTGTGGACTTGAATATCGAGAATATTAAAAACAATATTAAAACTTTTAGTGATTGATAAATTAGTAATAATATCGGCTGGGCCGCCAAGGTCATGCCTTAATTTAAAACCATTTTCCAGGAATTAAAATCGAAGGATTGAGGTACTTAATACATATAAAATTTGATGGTTAGTAGGAAAATGTAGTTGTATTGCAATTTTTGAGTTATATATTATAGTATTTCATAAATCCATAAATTAGCGCACCACCGGTTCTCGTAGTCAGCAGCCGCCACTGGCAGCTTTCAAATATGGAGCTTTGATATTATATTTGATAAATGAAGAATACAGAACTAAATACATTTAATAATAATAATAATAAATATTCTTTATTGCACCACTTAGTGATAAGTTGTACAGTAGCTGACTTAATAAAAAAAAAATGGTAACAACAGGTGGTCTTATCGCTTTAAACGATCTCTACCAGACAACCTTTGGGTAGCGGGAAAACAATTAACTAAAACTGGGAAAACAGGTAGTGCAGAAGAACTACAAGAAGATTCAAAATAACACATACGCATACATCAGAATAAACGAATAACACAATCTTCATAAATAAATATACATACATAAATATATATTCTATAATATATATATATATATATATATAAAGGCAATTCAAGGGAGTGACAAGTAAATTTCCGATAAGATTTGTTTTTATGCAGGTTGGTGAATCAACTTTTTAGTGTCCTCATGTTTACTACTATTTGCAGTTTAAAAGTAAATTTACAGTGGCTTAATGCATTTTGAGCCTTAACTTGGCGGTTTTCTATGCAGTATGTTATAATATCATAAAAGCTGTTGGATATTTGAGAAAACTGCCAAGTTAAAGCTCAAAATGCATTAAGCCGCAGTAAATTAGTTTTACTGTAAACAATGTAGTGCCGGACTTGGCACCATTTCAGAGAATCTAATCTCAATTCTTTTGTCGGTGAAGACGACAACCAAGCATCGCATATTCTCAATATTGAACTTGGCTCCCATTTTCACATTCATGTTTTTGATGGTATTACAAATAACACGATTTCTGGTGTTGTTAATTGTTGTTTCATTCATCAGCTACTACATTATAGCAATGAACTACACAACAATCGTAATAAAAAATATTAATTTGCCTTCATTTTCATCGGTTGTCCAGCGGAAGTAAGCGTCCCGCGAATTTGTATGAAAATAGTGATTTGTCACCTGGACAACCGTGTTTTCTTCCATAATTCGTCTTTCTGCGAGATGCTACATATATGTTCAAATAGACTGTTTATCTGGCTATAAGAATATATATCTAAAATACATGTCGTGGAAAAAAATATGAAGAAAAAGCTAAGAGACAAGAAAACGTTGAGTGACCCAGGTCCGTCACTCTAATCTCTGTGCATTCTCGGGAGCTCTGGCGACCTTACTCACCACCGGGAACACAAAACATACCTCCAGTAGAAGTAGTGGTGTTATTATGGCTGCCCACTGCGGTCTTCTATAAAGTGGAGGTACTTTCCCAGTTGGACTGCTCCCGACATGAGCGTCATGACATTCCGCTAACCCCATATTCGCACATGAAGTTTCCATAAACGTTTATTTTACAACATATTTCGGTATAGCAATTCAATTGTTTCTTGTTACAGTCCAAATGCTTTGTTTTCAAGCCAAAATCTCGCAACAATTTCATACTACATAAACAATCTGTCAATTTAGGGAGTTCGTTAAGAAACACACTTAAATAAAAATTAAATTCCGCACTTCACTGCGAGTCGTTATATAAATCTTCCACTAATAAGAAGAGACATAAACAATGTCTCGTTTTTTTATATTCTTCTTCAATTTGGCACTGTTTCCCGTGAATTTGCTACGTCGGTTGCACTCTTTGATCTCACTTGCTGTTTAAGAGTCACTTCACTAAAACAACACTAGGATTTAATGGTTTCATACATAATTTTGGATTATATCTGACAGCAACGAAGACTTACTTTAAGTAGTTGTTACATCATAGCTGATGATGCCTTGGCGATTATTGAAACTTTTTTTACCTCCAACCACATTTAAAACTAGAGGAGGAAGAATGATCGGCCTGCTGAACGACACGAGAACTTCATCAGAAACATTATAGAAGTGAAAAGGATGATGATGAGTCTTCAAAGTAGGTTCACAATCCCTAGGTAGTAGGTTAGAAGCCCTCAGAAAAAGTAGTGAGGTATCACGCCTTTTTCTGAGGGCTTCTGTAAGTTACCTACTTCTCCAGTTGGGCTGTTCTACCTCTCTATGTAGCGTTGTGGTGGTGATTAAGGTAGAGTTCCGATGGATGCGTTGTGCTTTAGAGTGGGACCTGCATTTGTCTGTAGCTATCAATACAACGAATTTTCAAATAAAAAATGCGCTTGAATTATATTGGAATCATATTAGTCCATAGGCTTACCGTCAGGTAGACCATATGCCTGTTTAACACCGGCGTAGTATTAAAATAAACTTGCTCTCTGGATATGTGGTTTTGTCAGAGCTCCCGAGAAATTGCTGTGTTGAGAGTGAGACACCTGCGTTTACCTGCAGCTATTGACCTAACAAATCCTCATATCATAAACATGAACATAAGTACCACACCCGGCCAGGAAGTAAGCCTGATCCAGACGAGCCGGATATACCAGGGGGCTCAAATTCGTAAGGAGACTGGAATGGGAAGGGAAGACTTACCAGCCGCATCCAGTCGGCCACAATCCACCGGTTATGCAGTCTTTAGACAATATTGGAAACGAGGAGAGGTAGGAAACTTCGTCGGTGGAAAAGCGTTTGTGAGGCTGCACGTTGCTTCACAGATATAACTTATTCTCATATTAATAACACTAAGGATCGTAATACACTTTCGACCCCAAACGTCTTAACCAACGGTGCATAAGAAAAAAATCGAAAATTATGTCTACTTCATAACGTATCATTGATTGTAATCAACAAAATAGACATACATTACTATTAGTACGCCATTGTACATTTCCACAAAGAAAACTTTCATAGAAATGGCGGTGAGGGAGAAAAATTGATGAAAACATTATTATTAAGGTCATACAATAGAGTCTTTGATGTGACAAGGGTCTAATCAATGGCTGTCGAAGTAAACATATGATTCTTTTTGATGTTACATGGAACCGTGTGTCAGTGAAGTCATAATGCTTTCTAGATATTGAGTGTTGGACTGAGGCCATGTGGCGTTTATAAGTACGGACTTACATCTATTGCTGTGTACAGTTTTAGTTCGGCAAGGGTGTATCTCTGTAGAAAATGCATGTTAGTTGTAACTTTTGTGCATTGAGTGGTTTAGGAGTTAATGTTTGATGCGTTTTTATGATTTTCGGTTTGAAAGAGGATTGTTATATCTTTGGCTATTTGTGTCTTGTGGTTCGTGTTGCGTTTAATGCCGTTTCTGGTTAAAAGCGACTTCAAACTTACGACTTTACTAAATCAGGCTAATTGAGCATTGTAAGAATTAATAATATAATAACTAGATATTTTACTCATAATCATTCTTAGATATTTTTCTGGCACGATCGATATTTTAGTTAGTGTTTGACATAATAACAAAATCAACAATTCTGGTATGCAAAAGTACCAATTCAAATCGTATATCGTATATTATATATAATCGTAACAAGTATTCAATTTGCTTAATTAGAAGAATATAATCATATTTAATACCATATAGGGGAAGAGTAAAATTGGAAGGCTTACTTAAAATGTGCTTTTTGCCGATTCAAGTTATTTCAATCAGTTTCGCGCAGTCCACGTGACAAACCGAGCGCACGAAAAATTCAAAAGTAAATAATTGAGATGCAAAAAGATGAACCAAATTGATCACCAGTGCGTCGCACAATATTGTGTTTATTGGCTGCTTATAATAACGGAGGGCCCAATATGTGCGCGGTGGAGCGACATAATCGATCCGACAATCGGCTTTCGATTCATTCGATTCCCGCATTAGATTTCGAGTCGAATCGATTCAGAGCACAATCTGTGATTTGAGCAATGTTATAGGCGTTGAATATACCTAGTAGCTAGTTTCTAAACATCAGAAATACAGGATAACCAAATGTTTTGTCTACATTCTAATAAACTACGTTCCTACATCTGTAAACTCAATCTATTATTCTATTCATGTTAATAATGATCTGGGTCTATTGTTCCTGCCACTATTGTGGACTAATACAGTGTTGCAAAATGACTTGTCAAGACGAACAATCCTGACTTGACGTGTAATGTATGCTGATGAGAGTGACTCTTGGGGCTAAGAATAATGTTGAACAACATACGTTATAAGTGTGCTTCCGTGGCATATGTGGAATGAAATGAGATGCCACAAGAATGAAGATGTATTAACTAAGCCCAGCATAGTAGAAGAAATACTGATAAAATTCGTATCTTTATTTTAAATCTTGTTATCGCGCTAATTGTTCTTAGATTGATTTGGTATCGTGATTTAGCTTTTGCAAGTTTTAAATTAATATGTCTACGAAGTGGCTAGAAATATGTCTATATTCGTACCAACAGCTCTCGCATCCGAGGGGGTAATCAATGTAGTCATAGAGACCAAAAAATGGCAAACACTGTTCCTATAAGACACTCCATTCGCTTCGATCATATCTAATATCCAACACACCACACACATATCGGCTATGAATTTGGCCGAAGAAGTCTAACCAGGTACTTAGTCGGAAGCAGGGTGCGTCCGAAGTAATGGAGCGAAGCTATTGTCTAGACCGCCACGCTATACATCGATAAAGCGATTTTAAAAATAAATAAAAACCGGCCAAGTGCGAGTGGGACTCGCGCACGAAGGGTTCCGTACCAGAAAAAAAAAGGCCAACAACTACTCTGTTGTATGGGAACCCCCCCTTAATTATTATTATTATTTTGATTTTAGTATTTGTTGTAGCCACAATAAAAATACATAATCTGTGCAAATTTCAACTGTCTAGCTAATACGGTTCTTGAGATCTAGCTCGGCGAGTGGTAGCCATGAAAAAGGGCTAAAATATCACGTTTTTTGTATGGGAGCCCCCCTTAATTATTATTATTATTTTGTTTTTAGTATTTGTTGTTATAGCGGCAACAGAAATACACACACAATCTGTGAAAATTTCAACTGTCGAGCTATTACGGTTCTTGCGATACAGCCTGGTCACAGACGGACGGACAGCGAAGTCTTAGTAATAGGGTCCCGTTTCTACCCTTTGGGTACGGAACCCTAAAAAATAAAAATATAATTATTTTATTATTCGTTGAGTTTTTTTATTGAAAAGCCTACGTGGTTTTAGTTTCTATTAGGGGGTAAATTTGGTAATTCTATGTTGTATGTTAAGGAGAAGTTTAACTTCAACGAAATACGCGAATCAGGGGTTGTGAAGCTTCTCTCCAATTAACTCCTAGGAGAACAGAAATCTGACTAAGGACGTAATCTCAAGTTAAACGTTACGATTATATGAATATCTTGTTATAAACAGTACTCTTTTTAGTCCAAATGACAATTAATACGTGACGTTGTTTCTACTCAAATTAATTCCGCAAACTAGTGGCTATAGTTCGTGTAAATAATAGTTCACATTAATAAGACTGTTGACTTGAATACGTACAATAAACTAGAATTAATTGAGCGGGCCCGTTCCCCACAATGCCTCAATCACAAGACGCGATTCCTAACCGAATTACGGCACACGGAGACAGAAACAGAAGGCTCACTTCTAGCTATTGTTCAGTCAAGTGCTAAATATGCATGCATTTGCATACGTGTGCAACTTGCTCGAAAATATCAGCCATGGCTCATATCGGCGAGGGACTCGATACTTTTTTGACCTGACAAATATTGACGAACGAAATTGGCGTGGGAAATTTTCTTAGGAGATTCTAGTTTGAAAGGACTAATTTCGTTAGTGTCAAGGTTTTTTTTTAAAATACGTACAGTAGGTACAGCAAATTACAAAAATAGGATTCGCCTGTACTTGTTTCTATATAAATTACTACATACAGGGTGAAAGACTTCCTGTGTAAAAATATTGATCAATATTGATTGATTGATATTTGAATAGTACATTACGATACAAGTGCAGAGAACAGGAAATTCGCAACGAGTGGTGATAAATTAAAACACGACCGAAGGGAGTGTTTTAAATCGACACGAGTTGCGATTGCCTGTTCGCACGTGTATCGTACAAAGTTTTACAGTACATATATGGCTCTTTAAAGTTTCGACATATGCACATAATCTGCTGATTACCGCACTCGTGCGCTAAAGTAGCACCATGATGTACTGTAAAAATATTTTCATGCTAGCATTATAGACTGAACTGTTTTTTTTTATCCTATGGAGCATCCTGATGCGAATGGTGAAATGAATATGTTATTAAGCTTAACGCGCAATTATACCCATTACAGCGATGAACATTACAAGCAACACCATACCGGACATATAAAAGATCATAATATTGAAATTTGTATACTACGGCGGTTGCAAACAAGTATACGGCCTGCCTGATGGTAAGCAGACACTAGCCTTTGGAAGCCTCCAGAAGAATCACCAGCGCGTGGCTGACCATTAATTAATTTGAGTAACTATTGATAGTTAGAAACAAATGCAAGTCCCTTACTCCCGACACAGCGCATCCTCGGCTGATGTGGCGACCTTACCTCATGCTGGTGAATTATCAGTTCGGTGAATACTGTTTATCTGAATCTTTAATGCTCCGGCGACGTTAGCACAATCCCACGCCATCAGCCATTATTAACCCTTTCAGTACATCACAATTTGCGGCGGTTTGTCAAACCGGTAATGTTTGACGTGTTTCGACACATTTCGTCCAGCTTCTGCGGTCGTAATTTCATTGTGATGTTCTCTAATATTGTGTTTGTGGTCGCGATAAAATGTCTGTTTAGTGTCTTGGTTAAGGCGGTTAGTCGACAAAAGTGTCACTAAAGATATGAAGAAATTGTCAAAGCAAACACACCATTCTCCAATTCAAGAGTAGAGTTCGAAATTTTTAACAACCGGTTTGGCCTATGGTAGTCAGTAGTCACCCTGCCTGCCTACGTCACTGACGAACGTGGTTTAGAATTTCAACCAGAGCATATTTGTGTGAATCATAAATATTTGTTCCCGAGTCCCCAAGATTTAGCCACTGCAGATCTATTAAATATATAGTCGTCTAGTACTCGTGACACAAGTTGTGAAGCCTACTCGTAAATAGGCTTCACAAACATATCGGCCCAAAGATCACACTGGGTAATGATTATTATCCTAACTATTCAAGTTCAACTTCATCGTCAACATCATTTTGATCGAACTCACACAAATTGCTCTGTGCACACAAGTCAAGTTCAAGATTACCAAAACGTCTACCAACTCCTATTTAACCACAAAGATTTACCCCCGACATTTCTCAGGACAAACGCCGTCCCAAAAATAATATGTTTTCGCTAAATTATTCAGAGTGTACCCAGTGGTATTATGAATAATATATGGGACCGATACGCCAGACCGATATCGGTCGCCTTTCGGCTCTTTCCAGCCATCTCATTCGGGCTGTCATAATACAAGGTATTTTTCTTTCTGTTTGCCTAATGAGTGTTTTTGTTAAGTTCATTCTGTATTTTTGCTGGGCGGTTGGTAAAAGACATGGCCGTCTTCATGAAGTTTACGGATAGTAAAGTATCTCATCTTTTTATAATAAATAATATTTTAGTCCATAGAGACATCTAAACATCAGAATAAATAGGTTCTTATCTGATCACCGCCTTTTCAAGGAATATTTGTGTGTTTAACCGCCGACATGGTAAAATAAGTAGTTCTATAAATATCAATGACTTTGATCCCAAACGCACAAAGTTGACACTACTTAGAGAACAACATTTAAAGATCATTTACGATAATAACGAACCGTCAGTCATTTCCGAAAAAATGAGCAAATAATAAAGACTTATGCTGTTTCCTCTGACCAAGGCGTAGGTTCTTCAACTAATATACAATACAGCATTAATCCACGCAGTAAACCACGATGTCAGCAGTCTGCGACTGTCCCCTGAGACGCAGTCGTCTCCAATTTCCTCCTGAACATTGCCTGAGATGTAGGAATTGTGGACTGTGCTGAGGAATTGTCTTGAGAGAAAAGTCGGAACACATTTCAGTTAGCCATTTTAACTAAACTTAAATTTCATTTGCCCGTTGCATATAAAACAGTTTTTTTTTTGTTATATCGCTAAAACATTTATTTTTACATTGTGATGATAAAAAAGTTCAAGAGCTGATTATTTGTAAATAATAGAGAGACTAACAATGACATGTTTTACATTTATGATCAATTAAATTTCGATACGAAGACCTAAACTAATACTTATTGAAAACGCAAAATGAGCTTCTCAGTTATACCGTCTTCGTAATCCATGTTTCCCTCGATCGCAGCGAAATTCTCCTGAGACTTGACAATAATTCTCGATAGCTCCTCTGTTTCCCAATGAATACTGAGTTTTAGACCGACCCTCCATGCATAGACACTCAAACGTTTCCAATTTAGATTACCACTCTTGCAAAACGAAGCTTAAGATATTCAAGCTACAAACAAGATCTCAAAATATATCTTCATAGCAAAATCCTTTATCAAAGGTATCAAAGATAAATAATGAAATTGTAATTTATTAATTGACCTCCCGAAATTAACAGAGATAACCGTATTGAAATGCCCCTTTTGACTGATTTCACTCTTTAATCTCCGAAACAAAACTTGGAAGCGTAACAGGATTGTCTGCCCGTTCATTTACTTAACAAATTATTCTTTGTCGAACGGAAGAGAAGGCTTTGAATCCATTAATTCCCTGATGGGGTCACAAAGAGGTGGTACGAATTAAAATAATGTATTCTACAACTTCAATAGGATCCCTCGTCCGGTGCCGTTATTACAAGAATAATATATTTAAATCAGAGTCTGCTTTCAGAGGAAGATGTCTCGCTTTGTGAGTGCCGAATAAGTGATCACGTACGGCGCCATTAGGATGTGTTTTATGTGCAAATTATAGGCTACCATTTTTAAACCCGGATTTCAGTCGAGCGCGGGAACAATTTGGGTTCGTTAGAAAAGTTTTAATACGGTATATTGTAGCGGCGTTGCCCACAATGTTCGCGCTCATGTCGGCCATTAATTGGGAATCCCAGAGACAACCGTATGCACAAACAGCAAATTAATCCTCCACCAAAAGGGATCCCCATCTACCCTCTGTTAACCGATGATTTAGATCATCATGATCACCCCATCCTCCGATATTTCGGAACAAACATTGCGATGTTATTCCGGTGTTTATTTTGAAGCGTAATATGTCGTGTTCCACTTTGATGTCGTGAAATCGCTTCTGTTCTTTGTCAGTGGCCCAAGGACTTACAACTATTTTGTCGCTGGGTGAAATTTGAATTTTATTATCTTGGGGTTTAGATTTATAGTCGTTTGTGATAGCGTGGGGTGCGAGCCATGTGGGTATCATCGTGTGGAATTATTGCGTATGGCTCGGATTTTGTTTGGCAGCATGAATGGTTCATTATGCCGGTGTACTTTGAGGGCACGGATAATATTTGCGATGTGCATGTACTATTGTTTATGATTTAGACAATTGTTTGTGTTCCGTCAAAGGATGCGCACTTATTTATTCTAAACGGAGGGGAGGCAAAGTAAACAATGTGACATCGTTTGAAATTTTATTGAAAACGAATACAGTCTTCTTTTAATCCTTTAGTTGAGTAATGGCTGCATCTGTTTCGGTCTGTCGTTGATAGAATATGTGCGTCGTAAAGTTAGGTTGTGATGTTACGGTTAAGGAAGAAAGCGTAGTTTACAATAGCGTAGTTGGCGCATGTTCATTTTTATAAAATAGTGTCTTTGTATCAAATTATCACAACAGAGTGAAAGATGATTATAAAAACTGTTGTCATATATTTGAACCGTTTTTTTTTCGACAGAAGAGAAATTATATAACAACTTTGTTTCTCCCAATCGTGAAAAAAAGAGAATGGATACGTTTTAGTGCAGAGACCTTAAGGATCGTTATTTGAGCAAATCGGGCAAAGCCAAGTGGTGCTCAAAACTAAGTTTCAGTGAGGGTCGGTCTCGGCTTGAGTCAATTATTGTTCTCAAGTGTATCTTGGTTTCCGTTTCCTTTATTCTATGTTACATTTGATTTAAGAACCCGAGAGAAAATAAAGCATAGTTTAAAGTTAAATGGACACTGATATATCCTGGTGAAGTTTTTTATTTTAGTTGTACTTCGTTTTTGGGTTAGAATGTGAGATATACTGACTATCACATACATGTATTTTTGTTAAATTTAATAATGGTGTTCTGGCCACGATTTCATCAAACCCTTAAAAATACAGTGAGACGTAATACGAGAATCTACACCATGCATAGATACTTATTAATTACTTTTACACTTCAAAGTTTAAGTACATCCGCCGGTCTTTAAAATTATTCGACAGGATCTTACTTTATTTTAACAATTGTCGTCGATATACATGTTTCAAATAAAAAAATGCCCAAACCAAAACGTTAGCAGGAACCGAATTCGTTCCGTTCATCATTAAGTCTAGCAACAAGATACTAGTCTCCCTACAATTTCCGTGAGCGCGACAGGGATTCAACTGACCTGCGTACAATGTGCTCTCATCAGGCTCTCTTGTTTAGACAGCGCACAGATTTTTAGAACCGTGTCACAGTGAGATTGAAAGGAACTAGGTTCATCTGGGCCAGCCGGCGGTTCTGTTTACCCAGAGACAATAGGCTAGATGACTTTTCCACGATGCCATTCGAACCAGTTATTATATAGGGAGGATTAAATGCTTGTATGGGACCAACTACAATTAGAGCAACATGAAAGACAAAAAACCGGCCAAGTGCGAGTCGGACTCGCGCACGAAGGGTTCCGTTTCGTCCGTACTCTTTATCTATACAATATTAGATTATTTATCTATACAAGATTAGTAGTTAAGTTTGTACAAAAATACCTTAATATTATTATGAAATAAACAGTTTGAATTTAATTTTTTTTACACTTTTTTAATTTAATTTAAGTAATAATATTTTTTACAGTAGGTACATATGGTGCTATATTACCGCACGAGTGCGGTAATCAGCAGATTACGTGCATATGTCGAAACTTTAAAGAGCCATATGTACTGTAAAACGTTGTACTCGTACGATACACGTGCGAACAGGTAATTCGCAACTCGTGTCGATTTAAAATACTCCCTTCGGTCGTGTTTCAATTTATCACCACTCGTTGCGAATTTCCTGTTTTCTGCACTTGTATCGTAATGTACTATTATCAGTAACGTTAAATAATATAAAGTCGAATTTTGGTCAAGTGCGAGTCGGATTTTAGTATTCCCATACATTTTGACACCCAGCGCCTGATGATGAACACGACGAGCAACTTTTTAAAAGTTTTTTTTTTTTGTATGGGAGCTCGATTAAATATTCAGTTTATTTTGATTATATTTGTTATAGCGGCAACATAAATACATCATGTGTGAAAATTTCAAGTGTCTAACTATCATGTTTTATGAGATACAGCCTGGTGACAGATGGACGGACAGCGTAGTCTTAGTAATAGGGTCCCGTTTTACCCTTTGGGTACGGAACCCTAAAAATGAGAGACGAAGTACGACATAGCGGCATATGCACTGAAAACGGCCCATGCTAATTGACAGCTCAATGTGAGATAGGTTTTAATCAACTTTCAGACTGGAAAAAACGCATATTTATCGAAACTTTTTCATAATTCTTTCAGATTTTGAATATTTTGATCATATACATATTTAATACAGATATACAGAGTGATACAGATATCAATCAAGAAATTCTAGGTAAAGAAGGAAGGGGATGGAGTAATGCGCGAGGGGGGGGGGGGGGGCTCCAGTGCGTTCAGTTACTGAGCATAGATGGCGGTCAGTGGAGTTTTTAGTGGATAGAAATACCACATAGCCCAGTCATTCCCCATACCGGGATCGCAGGTTTTCTCAAAGAAAAAAAAATGTTTCTGTCCTGGCCCTATGTTACCTAGACCTATGTACGGGCCTTTAAATCTTCAGAATTATATGTCAATATATTAGGTACTTGAAAGGAAGTCTACTCTTAATAAAAGAGGATTTCGGCGCAAAGGCTATAATTTGCCCCAAGTCCGGTAAGCCCACGATTAGAACAAAGAGTGTTGAACAGTCTTCACCGGTGATTGAGTCATTGTTACGCGATATTAACTGTATTGTTTGTGGAATAATCGTAATGTTGGGGTGCTGGGGCGGCGATGTTGTGTGGAGGAGGATTTTGTTTAACGGAATCTTTCGTCGGGTCTCGTTCCTTAGAAACGGTTCTGTTCTCATGTCGGACTTAAAGCTAAAGCATTCGTGTATTCGTCCGTCTCGCACTTATATATATGCCAGTAAGAGACGAATGGATATATTTCCGACGACACGATCATATTAGCTGGGTATTTCTGGTAGGTATATAATATAGTAAAAAAATGAAAAGGTTCGTTACTTTTTGATCTAAACAGTATTAAAATAAAATGGACTGTACATAAAATTATGTCATGAATTCTTCAATTCCTAACATCAATCTTATAATTCTTATGCTCTTGTTTATTCAGAATACAAACAATACAAAATAAACAATTAACACAAGTTTACAAATACAAATATGTACCTAACCTAAGTACAGTCAGTAAACTTTCAGAATCACATTCAGAATTTAGAAAGATACTTCGGATATCGGCGTGTTACTTCTGTTCTGCTTTCTTATTAACTCACAAAACTTTTTAAACTATCTGAATGTAAAATAAACCTAAATTTAATGGCATTGTGATTAATACTATTGTCATCATCTAAATAACAGAATTAATAATCATTTATTTATGTACAACGAAAATATATACAAGAATACTTAACCAAAGTAATATAATTAAAATAATACTAACTTAAATCTAAAACGGGCCCTTGAGGCATTGTACCGAGGATGCTGGCGGCATTTCCTCGCTGTATCGCAATGTTGATACGTTGAACGCGGAAGCCGCCAGCTATTCGGTCACCAGTTAATTTCTGCAAATAACATAATTTGAAATTCGTCCGGAGGTCGTTTGAAAACAGAACGTCACGTTATTGGATTGCAACGAAATCAGTAAGTCATTGTCACTTATTATTATGCGATTACATCTGATTTTTCCCGAAAAACGACGTACTTAATCGCTTCTATTAACTATATATGCAACGTAGGTGTATAACTGAATTGAATTGAAGAAATTATACCATGTTCCGGAAAAAACCCGCTTTACCCAATAATGAATTACGTCTAGCGAGAAATAAAGCCGTCTCCATGCCACTGCGCTGCACGCCCACTTGCCTTCTCCGATGGGTAATTTTCTCCATTGTCACTCGCAATCGCAAGAAAATGTTACCACCGATGTTAACTGGAAGAGGTATTACCGCGAAAATACGAAATAAAATACTTTTGTTATAGTCAAGATAAATAGTTGAATAAAAACTTCAATTTAAGTATATATTGCCTAAGAAATAGAGCTTTGCTTGGCGTCTTTAAAAAGCTAATCTCATCGGCTGGCTTCGAACCCACGACATTCGGTATAGTAGTCATACGTAAACTATTCATTTGGCTACTCATTCAAGGGTTCAACATGCGAATTAAACAATTAGTTATGAAGCGGATTTTGTCAATGAAAACCTGGAGAAAACTAATAGTTTCGAAAAAAACTCCTTGCTGAAGCAATGAATGAAGCATCCAGCGGGAGTACGATGGTTCTCATTTTACCACTTATCGTCGTGGATAAAACGCCCTTCACTCTCGCTTTCGCATACTCGTCAGAACGTGACGAGTGTCTTATCCACGACGATAAGTGATAAAATGGCAACCAACCCGCTCGACGACGGAAAGAGCCGAATGCTTGTGTCGTGTCGAAAACTGGGAACGACTATTCCAGCAGCCTTATATCTGCGACATACATTTATAAAGCCTTACTTTTCTTGTAATTCCCGGCAGCCCCTCGTCAATGGGGCCAATCGGGGAATGCACGTGTCATTTGTATGCTTTGACATGCCGAGATCGAAACAATTATAATACGGAAACACGCGGAATGAAAAACATGTTCATAACAACAACAAACTTTTTGTGCGCTATGGCATATACTTAGTGAAGTTAGGTATGTAAGTACATGCTCGTATCAGAACTGATATTGGTCATATCGATTTTTTTTTTAAATCGTGGGATTTCTACTTATTTCCGCAATAAAGAGAAAGTTAGATTGCCTACTGGTTATTCGTGTAAAAGAGGTCCGTTTCTAGATATGCCCGCCCGATGATCGCTTCCTTGCCACTCTCATCCAATCACGATTAAGCACCTTCACCAAAGATAAAGAAGATACATACTAAACCAGGACGTCGATTTACCCGTACGTAGTCACTATTGTAGAAAGTCATTTCACACCATCAACATCTCCGGATCCCCATCGAAAATACTATAATAAACAAGAAACGTCTTAAAAAACTCCCACCTTGTCTGTACTCCTAAGAATCTACGCAATTGAACAAAATCAACAACACCATACAAAAGCCCTAAATAGCTTTCCTCCCGTCTTTTCCTTTCACATCATTGTGAATAAACTTATTATAGAAATAAAAATAATTCAGTTACGAGTCGAGAAATGCCGGCTTGCAGGTTCTCATTCAATTACTGGCTGGCACAATATTTTCTATTTAATTTTTATTTCTCATTGTAGCCTCAGAGGTTTTTATTGGCTTCATTTGAATTTTTACCGTTCTTATTTGTTGTATTTCAACATTCTTACTGGTTTGTTGCTTATTAGATTCTTATTGAAATTCTGGGAAGTTTATATGAAAGAAATTCTTCCTGTTTACTTTATATCCAAGGAAGGGTGGGTAATATTATATACCCATTTTCAATGGACGCCGTGAATTAGTATGTCTATTCCTCGAGCATGTTCCCAGCACCCTAGAAACGCACTTTTCGTTTAGTTTCAATTGTTGCCAATTTATATTCAAATATAATATTAACATGTGAAAATAAACAGTATATAATATATTTATATTACAATACATTTTGGTAAAAAATGTAGATCATTAAATCCACGAAGATATGGACAAATTGGATAGGACACCAAATAGCTCAATCGCCTAGCAAACTAGCAAAATCTGAACATACACTCTAGAATCTAATGCTTTGAAAATACAGCCGAGTCCAGATATATCTGATGGAAACTATACCTAACTACGGATGTCATGATCATAATTGTATTGAGGGTCTTTTTCATTGCTTCAGTAAATTAGTATAATTCACTGACTTAATTTCTGTAATGGTATATTTTGAGAAGTTTTCTACCTGAATTACTTAAAGACTGGTTTGAGTGGAGTTTAAATTTTTTGCACCATATTCAAGCCTTTTAATTCGTCTTCAATTTCATTGACTCCTTTGTAACATGAACATTTGTTATATTATAGGTAACCTTAATTGACTAGATGGAGTAGATGGTTCAAAAATTTGAACTCCACCCGTGTTGTTTTAATGAAATTGTACACTTTCTACCAGAACCGTTTAAGTTATCGTCAAGTGACTTGACTAAATACTAACCAATCAGAAGGAACACGTAAGACGGGAGCAATTTCCTTCTGCTAATAGATTGAAGGATCTTCGTTAAGGCGAGTCCAACGTGTTCCATAAATTTTACCGGATGTTATATATGCGAAATTTTAACTAGCTTGAGATTGGCCAGTCGGGAGATTGGTTTCTGCTTTGGTATATGTAGATGGACATAATTGCTTTTTAAAAACTCATTTTTGTTTTTTGAGTGTAAAGGAATCTGAGGGAACACCGTGAAAGGTGATAATTATCGTTATATTTTACTTATTTTAGGCAATTTAGTTACGCAAAATATCAATGAATTATACACATTAACCTTCCTCATAAAAAACTTACCCCATTATCGGCCTGTTTAGCCTAGTTGGTAGTGCCATTGCCTCCGAAGCTAGAGGTCCCGGGTTCGATTCCCGGTAAGGGCATTTGTTTCTGTGGTGAGCAGAGACATTTGTTCCTGAGACTTGGATGTTTCCTATGCATTTAAGTATATATCTATTAAATATATCGTCGTCTAGTACCCATAACACAAGCCTACTACTGTGGGACTAGTTCGATTTGTGTAAAAATGCCCCTCCTAATATTTATTTATTTATTACAAGAACAGTTGACATATGTACAGTCGAGGGCATAAATATGTTTACATTTTTGAACCTTATTTCAATGGAATAAGAAAATGGAACAAATGTCCATGTCCATGTCCATGTGTGTGTGATATTTATGCCCTTGAAATTACAGAGCGCCGCGGCGGAGCGAAGGGACTTTCTTTTATAATATGTATTATGATAATAATTGTCTTTTATAATATGTATTATGATAATAATTGTCTTTTATAATATGTATTATGATATTAATTGACTTTTGTAGTATGTATTATGATAATAATTGTCTTTTAGAGTATGTATTATGATAATAATCGTCTTTTATAATATTTATTATGATAATAATTGTCTTTTATAATATGTATTATGAAAATAATTGTCCTTTATGATATGTATTATGATACTAATTGGATTGATTTTGGACATATGTTTTCTTTATACCGCCGTGAGTGTTACAATAGCTACAATTGTTATTTTAAAAACAACAAGATTGATTGACATCATTTCTATATGTTTCATCACAACTTTATATAAAAACAGCCCAATTTTCGACATTTTTGTAACCAATAGTTGACATCTATTGTTCACCTCTATTAACAACTTCTTCGAAAATAATTTTGAAACACTGGGACTTCAAGTCAGACAATTGTCTACGGAGTCATACTTCAAACTTTTTGCTTCTATTAAACGCCACACACCACAGCGTCCACAGCACAAATAATAAAGCTGAAAATTAAGTTAGTTCGTCATACAACTACCGCATAGAAAACAATTAAAACCCATTTACACTAGAAAAAAAACCTAACACTATCAAGGGGGAGTTAGACAAACAATTTGCGTTCCGTTCGGCATTGTTCCCCTTCAAATTGAAATCAGCTGTGCCCCATTGAACTTTATTGATGCAGTTCTATAAATATGTACTCGTTTTGGTACTTATGGCTAAGGAATAGGGCTTAAAATTGTTTACATATTTTTAAGAGATGACGGCGCGCCGTGCGGGGTCGGAATCGAATTATTAGCGTTCACTTATTTTTGTTATGACAGATTGTTGATTATTTGTATAAAAATACGTTATAAATAATTACTTGCAGTCATTACACTCAATAGAGATAAACACCCAGATCTTAGATGCTCTTTATTTAAAAAAAAAAAAAACCTAGCTCTTTATTGGCTTAGTGCACTTCACTGACATTGCCTTGCCCCATAAACAAGATTTTAACAGTACTAATTTTGTTTTAAACCTAAACATATTTTTATTATTGAATTAAATATAAGTAGTATCAACAAAAACCCTCACAAATCTAAATAAACCATTGAAAAGCTAAATACAGCACTAATTTCGTTCAATAATCGACTTGTCGCGTCGCGTTTCCCGCCAATCCACCATATTGTTCGCTCGGCGTGACGTCATTGTACACCTAATGGGACGGAAATTAATAGTAACTAGTGATTTATTTCTACTGTGCAACCTTAATCTTTTATTAATACGGTTGAAATTCGCTTGACGTTTATTTATTGGTAGGACTATTGAGTTTGATGTAGTGATGGTTTCATGTCGATATTGTGTCTTAAATTGGCGAAGAAAATGTTTGGATTTGGTTGTTATGTGTCAAATAAGTCGAAGTTGTCATATTGTATTGTTTGGGGGCCGTCCACATATTACGTCACGCAAAATTTCGACTACATGGACCTTCTAATATATATATTTTTTTATTACGTTTTGCTTGTTATTTTATCATTTAGTAGCTGCCAGTGTGTCCAATCTATTCTTACCTACGGGTGAAATATTTCTGCAGTTTCACACCATGTTTATTACAACATTTACAACAGACATTTATACCTACATAAATGCATACATAGGAACGGCAGATTGTTGTAGACTCGGAGATTTTCACTCGCTTCGCTCGCTCCTCAATAACAATATGCGAAAATAGGTACTGTTTCTAAGTTCGATTGCACTCGACAAGCATAAGGAATTTTGTTTGTATCGTTGCGCTTGACGTAAACAGGCTAATATTATTGTTATTGTTATAATCGAATGGACTGAGTATTTATCAGTAATATCTTCATCCGTTTAAACGACATCTCTGTGTCTAAAGTCTATGCAATAAACTTTGACTTACATGCATGAACCTGTTAGTGTCTCCGTTTTCATAACTGCAAATTATACCTACCTGACGTTTGTGACGTTTTGGATTATATGGGATTTGTCATTTTGGTGTGTATTAAATATAATGAAACGGGTCACTCATGTCTTTAAGGTCGAATATCGTTCGAAATGTTTCAGACCGATTCGCGGTCCTTAATCATGAGCACCTATCGCGGCGGCGGTTTTCTTAGCACTGCGTGCCCGTGCCCTGTCCGCTCGGTTGCTCGGCGCGGGCGGAGGCGGCGGCGGCGAGAATCTACCCTCGTTTTCTTCACAATTGTTTAAATTCGAACTTAAAAACGTGAGTGACCCGTTTCATTATATTTAATATGTTTCTAACTTACGGGAGTTTTCTATATAAAATTTTGGTGTGTGTTTAAACGGAGACAGTTCGCAAAATTTCAATAATGGCCGTACTATATGTCTCGTTCTAACTCATTTTGGTTAACGATAATACACCACTGAGACAGCTATATGAAAAATAGTCTTGCTTAACACGACGGATCTGTTGTTAAGTACCTATTATTAATCTAAGGTTAAATCCCTCAATCTGTCACTATAATTTGTCTGAGTTAGTTTAGTACGTTCGTAGCTAAGGTTAGTAAGTCACAAAAAGGCAATAGGCTATAGTTTTCTCACAGAGGGGCCGCTAACGCTAACGCAATCGCCGATCGACTGTCGTCGGCTAATATAATGCAGTGAATCGGGTTATCGAGGGGACCGCTACTTGCAAGTTGTAGTTTTTATTTGCTGACGGTTTACAAGGTGTAATAAAATGTGTTCGGTTTGCAAGTTTACTTGTTTTTCTCTATTACCTATTGTGTTTGATACGTTACTATGTTTGTTTGTTTTGTTTAGTTTGGCTCCGTCTAATTCCCCATGTTTGAAGGTGTGTGCCTTAAACATTAATTTACAACGATGTTGACCCAATATTAAAGGAGGACCAAATAATACTTCTCTTATTTTCTCACATCTGTAATTTTGACCCTCTTTAGAGTTCCGTACCCGAAGGGCCCAAACGTAGCCCTATTGCTGTCACTCGCGTGTCTGTCTGTCGTCTGTCACACATTTTATTCAGAAGAATTTTTTAACATCCTATTGACCTATGAACTTGTGATGATAATGTTTATTATTACGCATATTTTACGAACAAATACCAATATAATATTGATAAATCACATTTGTTTTTAGTTGTACAGAACCCTCTGTGCGCAAGTCCGACACTTAGCCGTTTTTTACTGCCGCGCACTTACGCTGGGTTGCACCAAACCGTAAGTTGTGTTCGTTAAAATTTGAATGTATGGAAACTTTGACAAGTTTCTATGGGATGACAGCTGCCGGTGCCATATTTAACGTTGATCGGTCTGTAATCGTAAGTCGGTGCAACCCAGCCTTACTCGCAAAATTTTGCTCCGCGATTTCTCGAAATATTGTTTTTTCAAGATGACCGAATTGCAGACCTGCGGGCTAGTTACGCAACGTTTTCGAGGTTGCTTAAGGTAGATCTACTGAATATCATTTTCCATAGTAAAATGACAGTTAAATCTACCTGTCGTACGGTCGAAAACATACGTGATTTCCTCGCAAGCGACTTGTCTAATTTACTTGGTTGGTTTATAGTTTCTATGACAATGCAATAATAAGGTAATTTCAAACAAATTTTTTGCAATCTGATCTCTGATACGTCACGTACCTTAGGCAAATGAGCAGACGAATTGCCTGATGATAACCGATTAGCGCCGCCCATGGACTCCAGAGTGGTTGTAAGTGCGTTGCCGGCCTTTTTAAACCTTTTTTTTTCTCAATGAATTTGTTTTTATAAACTTAAGACGTTCAGTAGTTTATAATTACTGTCATACAGTGTCGTCAATTGCATTATGGTTTTCTAACAATATAATGAAATAGCCTTGATTTCATTCGGGATACCTTTTAATTTAGATAAAGAAATGGATCTTAACTTCGTATTTGTGCTTCGTTTATCCAATTTGGGAAGTGTCGAAACTTCGCAGACGCTCGTTTCGATTTAAACAAACAAGTCTACACTTAAAACATTTTTATATTTAACAATACTGTGTCTCTTACCAAATTGTACGTGTAAAGTAACTACTAATGTATGTACTTAAATATTCCAATTTTTGATACATTATTATTACCCTACAGTTGAAATCTGTCGTTTACATCTATAATTGTGATTTGAGATTTAAAGTGTCAATAATAGGGCCAGAGCCGATCATTGTATTGGGACGTTTACGTTCTGATGTTCACCATAACTCCACATCATTGCCACCATAATGTGACCATGAACAAAACTACCCACCTATTGTAAAATAGATAACCTTGGGATTATTCATGTTCCCAAGCAAGGACGGTTTTCCAAATCCGAAAAACATACTTACTAGAAAATTTAAACACGAGTTTGCAAAATCCTTTTAGATCCACAAAATTGCTCATACAGTTTCTACTAGCAAATAGATATCAGCATCTACAAGGATCACCAAACAACAAATTCCATACGAAACTGAAGTGTAGGTACTCAGATCAGACATATTAGTCAACTACCCTCTCAACAACGTTAAACAGTTCACAG
This sequence comes from Notocelia uddmanniana, assembly GCA_905163555.1. NCBI lineage: Eukaryota > Metazoa > Arthropoda > Insecta > Lepidoptera > Tortricidae > Notocelia > Notocelia uddmanniana. The sequence continues at coordinate 4,592,438 of LR991063.1, read as the reverse complement.
TTCACGCTTGACTCGCCGCCTTGTACTTACCCTTGGGCGATAGTACATAGAGGACACCTTAAGTCCAAAGGCAGTGCAATTAGCAGGGCCCAATTAGATGCTTTAACGAAGCGAGTTTGAGACTCCTCAACTTTCAACACCAAAACGTACTAAGCTCGCATTAGATCCAACTATACATAAGGCATTTTCAGCTGGACAGGGTCTCAAGACCAGAAAGGCTTATAAGTATGGTCTTCGAGTTGACATACGCTGTTTGGTTGGGGTTATGTTTGACGTCTGACCCGGGTTTCGGATAAGCGTTTGAACGATATGCTTGCGTTTCTAATCAAGACATCTTGACTGATTGCGGATAAGCTGATTTGAGGGATTGTCTTTGGGTTTCAAGTGATTCGCCTTTGCTTAGTCCCGTTTGTGTGTACCTATGTTGGAGTTATGTGCATTTGGGTCTGTGCTGTAGGTAAATCCGGCTATTGAGACGGTTCATATGATTTTGGTTTTTCTACATGCATATGCATGCTTACGTAAATATGTACATAATTATATCGAGTGCTAAAATGTACTTACATATTTTAAACAATTCTTGTTACGTTGTTGCTTCTCGTGTCTCTGGCTGTTTTGTAACTGGATATTGTAGGTGGTTAATAAACTCAGTCAGACGAATATAACATCGAAATCAGACTTGAGTTTTTATAGTAACCTAACTTAAAAGTTAACTAAATCAATCAAAATAAACTTCATTCCATAAATTAGTGACCTAAACATTTTACTTACCAATTTTTGTTCTTTCCAGAAACATGTCATCTAAACGAAAGTCACCTCCGTCGAAATTGCAAGAAGGAGCAGCAGAAACGGAGAAACCTGAAGCCGGCCCGGCGCCCCTCGACTTCCCTGACACCCAGGAGTCAGACCAGGACCAGACCTACTACAAGTTCTCTCCCAGCTCCTCAACTAGAAGCTCCATCAGCGAAGAAGACCAATTCGAAGAAGAACGACCCAGCAAGAAGCAACGCTTCGAACCAACCTTAGAAATGACAAACAACCTTCTAGTCCCCTCCTCGTTTTTAAGCCTTCACCAAGTCAATGACCTCCAAGCCAGACGGCGCGGTTCCTCCGAATGCAGTAGCCCTGGTGCTGAAGCTAAACTGGGTCTGTGCAATAACAACAATTCATTGCTGAACCACAATAGCGCGCTGTCGCTGGGTAATCCGCATAAGCGGTCGATGGATGACGTTCTGAAGAGGCTCACGTCTAAAATGAACAATAGCACTATTAAAGAGGAGAAGAGGCCCACTCCGTCGACTACGCCTGTTAAGCAGAACAAGTGAGTTGATTTTATGCTTAATTTTAGCAGCTTCTCTTAGAAATATGGTAGTTTCGGATAGTCCGAAACAAGTTTTAGACGCAAAATATTTTTCCACGTTGTCAAGTTTGTACTAACCACTTTCGAGTGTCATGACTTATTGTGTTTCCACTGATTTGCCTATTTTTAGACTTGTGAGCATCCTTATCCATATTCTTAAAGAGGTACACTATATTTAATAGGTCCAGCTTGCTTTTGTGCTAGATGTTTGATTTCACATCTCTGGATAATTCTTAACACTTTCCCTGACAATGTTGTCATTAAGCGTCGCTAAGTGTGCATATGGCCCTCCTTTCGACGTTCTGTCCACCGATCGCGTTAAGACAGGCTACTCCGCAGTTACAGTAATTTAATGACACACAATACATTTATCCAAGATATTACTAATTAATTAGTCGACTATCAGTCACCTTCACTGGGATTCTGATGTTTATCCAGTGTTTTGTCTCACAATGTTTACATTTCATCTCGGAAGCAATTATACAGTTGAATAACGACTTGATTATTACATCTTGTTTAATAGCTGTTAATGTGAACATTCTAGTCGTAAAACGCACATTACAATAAGTTGAGAACCATTAAGATTTGTAACTATACTTTTTTGGAGCCTTTCTGGTCTGTAATTGATCTCAATACCGATTTACGTATTGTGTTTGATGCGTCTTACAACGGTTATAAAATGTTAGCTTGTAAAATATGTATTTCACAAATGGCAAAGACGTCTGCTTATGCTAGAAAAGAAAGTCATATCAGCATATACGCTTACCATCAGGCGGGCCGTACGCTTGTTTGCCACCGACGTGGTATAAAAAAAGGATCCGACAGAGATGACTGTAAATATATCTAAAGGTGTTACCACTGTCAAGAGGTTGAAAATTACGAATTAACTATTGCGTTTTATAAATGTTGACCCATTTCTTGAGGAATAAATTAAACAATACATCTAAATTTTAGCAACAACATTAAAGCAACTAGGTACATAGTTATTTACAATCGATATCTCTAACAGAAAATTCAATAGCTTCCGCACAGCTCATCCTGTCAAACTATCCCCACTAACTTGTTGTCACACATTAATAGTACATTACTACAGAGGCCGGGACGAAAGGGGTTGCCGGCCGAAGACATATATAGGCAAGACATAGGTCTAAGGCGGGCAACCCCAATTTCCCGCCGAGGTATGTATAGTGCTTTTCTCAAACATGCAATGAAATAAACAAAAAATCAAAATTTTATTTTTAATACGCATAGTGGCAGAATGTCATGATGCCTATGCCACAAATTTATGTGGAATGGAATTAAAAAACAGGACTTTTCCGGCCTAGGCCTGCAAGATTTGTATGAAATTCCATTAACGACCTCTTGTCCTAGCCACACCTGAAACGTCATACTTCGCAGACTATTATAAGGAACATAACATCAATATTTCATTGCATGTTTGAGAAAATTTTCTTAACTAAAAAGGGCTTAAAAACCTAGCAAGTAATGTGAAAAAAGTATTTTTTTTAACTACTACTGGAACTTATTTAAAGGGCTAAATGACGAGAGGTTAAGACACCAAAGGCCTTTTCAGTTGTTGCACTAAAAAGTCCTAATAACAGTAATGGCCACAGTATGCGACTATTCTCAGCCATCGTTACACAGAATTTAATTGACCATTATACGACTCATTAAAAACAATGTTAAGAGTGCGACCACCGCAAGTCCACTATAAAATCTCTTAACGCGCGTTTACTGGGCTTTTATAGGTATTTGGTTAGTTAGTGGTCATATTACGACGGTGACAGGATATGGTTAGTTCTAGGCAAGCACAAATAAGTAGATAGAAATTTTGATTAGTAGCAGTTGTCTAGGAAGTGTCCTTTTTGCCGAAATGTACCTATAACGTGACTTCTTTTAAAGCAAAAGTAGACATATCAGGCAATAGTTATCAATTATATCACATTCAATCAATAATCATCACTCTTCTTGTAGATTCACATTTACCTACACAGCGCATTCATTTGTATGTATGAAGTCTCGTTAGTAATGTTAGTATACGTAAAATACACATGATAAAAAACATCAATGACAGTTTGTACCAAGCTTCAACGTAAATCTAATCTTTAACGGGTGAAGTCTAAAGTATGTAAACGCAGTAGGCTTTCACTTAAACTGCCATTATGGCATAAAGTTGCTTCTTAATAGGCGCACTTACAGCCATTAGACAGCCGTAACATTGTGGTCACATTGTCGGAGTGTATGTGGTGAAACTGTTACACTGTCACGTTGATTGATAAATCACTGATTTCCAATTAATAACATTACTGTTAATATAAGTAATCTTCGACAGTTCAAACTAAGTTTCTCAGTATCTTGCACTGATGAACAATAGAGCATACTGTCTGAAAGAACGAACGAGCAAACTGTTAGATATAATACGATACAAATTTAGGTCATTTTGATCGTATTCGTCGTCGATCGTTTAAATTTTTGAAATTTCGATCATGAATCGTAATCCTCTAGACTTACCAATAGTAACTTAGTAGACTTCGGAGTTAAGATTACATGTAATAATTTTGCAAATAAATCGGTCTGAGACTGTATGTATGTTTAACGGAACGGTTCTAACTTTAAAAACTTCTAAGTACCTAACATTAACAGCACAACAACCCCAAATGATCATACAAGTGCTATTTAGCCTACTGCTTTTACTACCGTCTTCCATATTGCACCGTTTCTAAAATAACACCACGACAAAACAACATAGTTTATTGTCCACTAAATCCCCTGAAACAACGGTTCTGAGCCGAGATTTGTAACATTTAGTTAAATTTAATGTAAAAACGTGTTACGTTGCTTTAATTGTTTAAATTTATATGGCTAATTGTCTCGCATGTCACACGCTTTTAAGTTTGTGGGAAATTAGTTATCTTATATCTTTTTACGTAAGTCCCCTTACGAGTAAGTGATGTGATTTAAACGTAATCTTTTTAGGGGAAAAGCTTAGTAAAGTTTCTATTAAAAGTCACCACTTAATTTATGTTGCGCTTCTGACACTATTACGAGTATAATCTGCTATGAGTCATTACGGAGTTTTGACACTAAATCAAATTATTGAATTATTTTCAATGCTCTAGAAAAAATATTAAGATTCAAGTTTGAACTATTTGATATTAAGGCGTTATTCTTTGGGGCGTTTACAGTGCGACACAAAAGAGTAGAAATAAAAAGCGGCAACACTGTAGTGTCGTCTTTTTCTTCCTAGATTGATAATACATAAGTTTGAAAGAGAAGTTGAAGAAGAAGAAGAAGAATCTCTTTTCACAAAGCGAATTTGATATTGTTATATCGAAGGACATTTGGTTCTCATTGAAACCCTGGCTGATAGATAGTATTTTTATCACGAAATAAAAGAATTACGACCATTATAAAGATTAACGTATACATTCTCAATACAATAAAATTTTCAATTTGAAATGTGGAATGAATGATTCATAATATTTAACCAACAGGAAGAAATCGCCATATATAGCCATAGTGATATAATTGGAATTTAAAACATCCTCATCGGATAAAGTTCACAACAAAAGATAACATACAACCACTATCCACTGAGCCATCTTCACAAACGATACTCACTAGATAAGGGGTCAAGATTCTTGGTGGTTGATTACAATAAATTGAGATAAGTAATAGAGGTGATATAATAGAGGTTAAGGCGGTGTCATCCCGATCTGTGTCAATATTTGTATTTGCTGTTATCGAGCGCTATCTCATAATTAATAGCTTTTGTGATGATTATTTGCAGTTACTATGGGATACAATGTTTGTTTATATCTGTATCTACTTGCTTTGGAGTTGATCCCGGCTACTGTCTACGACAGCAGTCTTTAAGCCAAGTTAGAGTCCTGGCGGCGGCTTGAGAACTTCTAATAGTCAAGTTGCCCACTCGCTTTACAAGGGGGGTCGAAGTTCAACAACGTCCGCAGGGAGTACCCACACGTGACCCCTGGGTGGTGCTAAAAGTGCAACAAAACTGGCAAACGTACTGTCTTCTCGAAGATCTCACGGTTCGAAAAATGAATGCCATACGATTATTATATTATTTATATCTAATTAGGAACATTTCTGTTAAACCAATTATTCCAAAGATAGCCGCGTATTTCACAGAATAAATGTCATTAGAATTCCATACACATTTGACAATTACCTGACTCAGTATTATAAATTATAAGACTTCATTTGCCGCGGGATTAAGACAAGCTATTAGAATTACTGTGAACAACGGGGTTTTCTACATCGTCGAGTTTCAGATATTTAGGCACTGAGGCAAGCACCATTTGCATGGAACTCGACAAAAATCAAATTCGGATTGTCGAGGAAGTTTCGGAAACTCGACAAAATGAATATTAAGACAACAACACAATCTATGTAAATGCTTTTGTCACCTTCTGATACTTCTCAGTCAGACACATGGTTGGGATTAGATACGATGAGGGAGAAAGCCGCCAGCACTTTGGTCACCAGTACGTCACCAGACTTTGAAATTTCTACAAATAACTTGCGCTAACTAACTTGCGATGGCTAACTGCGCGCTGGGACCCAATGCACCTAGAGTTTCTACGCCAAAGGTACAAAATCGAACTCTCTGCTGAGACTCTTATATTACATACCTTTACTTTATGTAAGGACCTTATTGACGCCCCAAAAAAACTACACTTTAGGTTGAAAATGCTACATATCTTTCACTAAGTTCCCACAGGACATTAACCGCAGTATTTATGACCAGTTGAGGCCTACCGCCGGTCTGAAAATCAAGACAAATGCCGCGCCCGCGGGCGCAATTAAACGCCTAATCGCCACCGCGAGGATTAAGACGTGTCTTAATGCGGCCATCCATCTCCTTCAAGCGCAGGCTGTGGTACTCGTATTGGTGGCAGCGTAAATTTTAGGCGTTATGCTTTACAACATGATACTTGCGGTGTAGTCGAAGTAATTTTTACACGTATCTACTTATCACCTCAAATTTGTTTGCGTTTGTAATAGTCAGGACAAGGTTTTTAGGAATAAAAATGTACGAAAAAGAGGAAAAATTAGGCACTCTACTTATATAAAAACTGAGTACCTAAATGAGTGAGACACCGTGAGGGACGAAAGAAAAGGGAAGATTTCGTCTGAGTTTATTCATTGTTACACCCGTGTGAAACCGGGCGCCAAAAAATTAGAGGACATTTTTTTATACAAATCGAACCACTCCCGTAGTAAGCTCAATAAGGCTTAAAAATGACATAATAAAGTCCGGCCTATGATATTGATGATAATGTGGCTTCCCCAAATTCTTATTTAGTGCCTACGATAGGCAGGCAGTGTGATATCTGAGTTTATCGCGTTACTTATAAAAACTAGATAAGACATTACTCACTTTCTGGGATTTGATTTCTTGAAAAACCCGACCATAATATATTTTTTATGTTTGTCACAAATGATTGATGATTTTTATTTCTGAAAGCTGAGCTGCTTTATTTTCATTGTACTTTCCACATCCTTCCATCCATTGTACACTATCCGTAAGTCAGCTAAAAGTTCATCTCTTACACCACACACCACTAAAAACGTTAACAATGGCCCAACAGTAATTTGTAGTGATATATATTTCGAGAGCACATTGTAACTGCTCCAAATTATGAAAGACGTGAAACATTAGTTAATGTGAATATCTTATTTATGATTGTCTTGAGCTGCTTTCTTATTCTAAAACGTCTTATGTACGTTGAGACGTGGCCTTAGCTCGGCCATTTTGAATACTCCTGGGCGGTGTATGGTGCTTTAGTTTCTGAACAATGCCTTTTGCTGTTAAAATATTGATATTAATTTGTAACGCGTTAGTATGTAATTATTTTCTATGACTAATAGAGTAAAAGTATTGTGGGTAACAAAGATGGATGTAACAATTAGGGGGATTAAGGTTACAAGGTTTTTTTTTGTCGATTGATGTAAGATTGTAACGACTATCAATAATGTGCGTTAATTTTACTTGTATGGATTTATAATTATTAGGTGTTATGTTACATGCGTCATATATTAATAAATTCATACTTAACAAAATCACAAAATCTATTGGTGAACGTTGAAATTTTCCACTAGTTACTTTGATAGTATATATATTAAAACAAATACCGAACACAGCAAAAAAGTAGTAAGTTAGTAAGGTTAACAAGAGAAATTTTTTTTTTTTTAAATAACCCGACTGCTTTTTGATTTCCATACCAATAAACTACCATCATTTACACGCACACAATTAAAACGAATCTTACGACACCTTTCAAGCTAAAGTCCATCGAGCCGTTCAGGCTGCGGAGCGTGTCAAACATATAAATTTGGCGCCAAACATTAGCATTTTTGATTTTTATTATTATTTTGATATACCCAGTGTCACTGTCACAGTAAATACGAATCTAACGACACGTCTCAAACTAAAATCCTTCGAGCCGTTCAGGCCGCAGAGCGTGCTAGACAATTATACATACTTACATCTCTCGAAAAACATAACCCTCCTTCTGGTCTGGCGGAGTCGGGTAAAAAAGGCTTCACTGATGTAACGCTACCAGTCTCAAAGCTTAAAAACTTAGCTACTGTAACAACATAGTATTCATTCAGGGGATTGTGAATCGCGCTGCAGCTACCTATTATCCTGGGATATTATTATTTTATATGTTTTATTATCTTATTCACAATACAGATACTGAAGCTGAAACCTAGGTCTATGATTTATTCATTCGCTCGTTCAGTAAGTCGACTACACAATTATTTTAGTTCCATGTTTAAGTAATATCATTCAGTCATGATCATGATCATTAAACACTTACTAATTTTTATAACATATGATTTGTCAGCCATAAATATATAATGAGGTTAACAAAAAATAGATATACGTATGGTATATATATTTTTCACCTCAGCGGCTCGAAAATGGCGATTTTGCTGCTTGAAACCAGTGAGTAAAATGCAATTTTGCTGCGTGCGTGAAAAAAACGTACTTTTTAATTTTTCATTTCGTTGGTTTGTTTAAGTAACTTCATTCTCTCTATAACTATTCCTGTGCGTTATATGTTCTACTACGCTACGCTCGAGATTCTAATTTCGAATCAGTCGCTACGCTCGTGATAAAATTATAGAATCTTTCGCTTGCTCGGGACTCAACATCAACACTTGCAGCAAAATTCTACTTTGCTCTCTTGTTGAACAAGTAACTATTTATAAGATATATGTTTTTATCATAATGGCATACAGTGTAAAAGTGTTAACTTACAATTTCTCTTGACTGTACCAGCTGCAGCATATAATTTCAAACAGGCTGTATGTATGATTATTTCTACTAAACAATGAAACCTACACAATACACATGACATTCGGAACACAATGCAGGTGTTGACTTAAAAGAATTTCAAGGTATGATGGGCGATTTGTTTAAAACCCACTCACACAAACACAAAAATCCGGTTAAGTGAGAGTTTCATTCGCGTACCGAGGGTTCCGTACGAACTTTGATTAGCAAGGTTTTTTGATGTCTAAAAAAAGTGACCTAGATAAGGTCACTTTTTTAAACATAAGGTAATAGTTGTATTTTTTCTGTAATATATACGTCACTCTTAATCATTTGTAATAATTTAAAAAAAATTTTTGATCAACTTCTGGGTATGGTATTTTTTCTAATTTTTTCTCTCACCTCACTGCACCAAGTACTATCTTCAGGCTACGAAAATTTACGTATAGTATTTGATGCCAGTAAAAACGACGCGTAATCAGAGGTTTCACTTACACTGGTTTTGGATGAAGCGAGGTAAACTGTGTGATTGACAGCCCTGACACGTGACAATGAAATATGCGATGCTCATGCGCAAGACAATCGACAAGGCCACAATGAGGCTTTGTGCGGACAATGGTCAGTTGTGACGACGCTAAGATTTGCCACACTGTTGGTCTGTCAATTTGTTGGCTGCTTTGTTTATGGAAAAACTTTGAAATGTAGTGGATTTCGTAAGGCAATTTCAATGAGAAATGGAAAATAGATTGTAACGCATTGATAGTTCAATTGACACAATAGTGGCGTATGGTGTTTCATATCATAGTATCGCATAGCAAAATTCCCTTTGGGCCGCCGAAATAGCGTAGAAAGTATTAAGGTCTACAACGTCGCACCAAGGAGATAAGGGGAAACAAAGGTCTCAGTGGTGGTGATGGCTTTAGGTTCACTAGTTCAGTAGTCTGGGACTTACAAACACTTTTGCGCAAAAAATAAGCTCTACTTTTTGAAATACCTATTCTTTAGGTTTCCTTGGTAATCCTTCGTCTTTTTAGAACTTATAGGTACCATAGTCTCCTTCCCCTGCAATGCGTTTAATCCCCTCGATACCCATGATTTCATTTGGAATATCACTAGTGTTTGCCATAAAAGTATTTTTCTCTGAAATAGTAAAATTTTCAGGAGGACTTTGTATAAAGCCCTTTTAGGTTTGGTTCATTTTATAATAATCCTAAAAGATTTTAGACGTGAGTTTCAACCGTATTTCTTTCTTTAAGGCTGAGTTGCACCAACTTAGAATCACAGACTGGTCAGCGTTTGGCGCCGGCAGCTGTCATCCCATAGAAACTTGTCAAACTTTACGTACTGACAGATTCTAACGAACACCGCTTACAATTACAGACGATTTGGTGCAACCCAGCCTTAGTGTTAATATGTCTCACGTTAGTATAAATTTATGAATCGTGCAGAGTTTATAGTTTCAGAGTAAAATTACTGGGGCAATGGCAAATGATGATTATGAAAAACGTTACATTTATGGCAAATAAACTTATGGATTACATTAGTAATCGGCAATGTGTGTCCAACAGTCAAAATACACTAATTCCCACATGCATTAGATAGGTAATATGAATAAATCGAGCAATCGTTCTAATAAATGATTCCCGCAGCGGTCATTGCATGTTCCATCTAATTTGAATATGTAACTAACATCATTAGTTACATGTCGATTGCCACAATGGCTGACATTATTCCTCATAACCGAACGAGAAATAATGCAATTGCAACTTGCAATAGTTGTGTAATTTTTCTGAGGGTTTAAATCGAATTGAAATGTTGGTGTGCTTATATTTGTCATATCCAAAAACAACTGAGTGTCTCCGTGTGGTCACCGAGGATCGTTTTTCATCATTTTGAGAATCGTCACCCGATAATGACTATTGTCATTGTCAGGTGACAATTTGTCAAGTGGCAGAAATAGGAAGACTCCTATTTCGCTTACGCTCTAGCACTGTGACAGGTAGCACTGTGGCAGGTGTAGAGGTGTTCAAATCCACCAATTGCGATGAATCATTTGACGGATGGATTTGACTGCTGCGTTCTGAAATACTTTCATCATCAACATATTATTACAGTTATCCCAGTACAGTTGTATCCTGAACGATGCCCGGGGTCCGCTACCGAATCCCCAGAATTGTCGTAAGCACTAATTGAGAAACCCTCATAGACTTACTAAATCTGGCTTTAACAGAATGGTCGATTTAGGTGTGTTGACCAGAGAACCTAGTTTGGACATTTATTTATTTTATTTAACAGTGGTCAAGTAGGCATCTAGTGGTCAGAATGTGAAGTGATGCAATTTGACCTCATTAGTAAGTACCTGCTGTTTAGGCTACTTTCGATTTAGATTTCCTAAGTTGCTTCATGACCTCTTGTGGTCCAACATCATTTAATATATCTTCACACGGCGTGACAATAATCAAAATGGGATAACTTCGTGGTTGTTTTGACCTGTGAGTGTAAATTTGATTTTATTTACGAAATTACGCAGTGCATTACCCAAGACCTGTATAATATGGGACATATTTTGTATCAAATTCAAGTCTTGGGCAGTGCAACAGAGGCACTAAGTACAAACCACTACATGTTGTTAGAGATGATTAAACAAGCTCGCGAAAAATTACGAACTACCCGAGAACGCCAAACACCCTATTTTAGAAACTAGCGGATACATTCCTCATCTCATTAAAATTCTGGCCTAGAATATCAAATTATCGACATACCCAGCACCAGAGCCAAATGTCACTTGGACACGATGAAATTACATTTAATTTTGTAACAAATAACCCTATTACGTTGCAAAACAGCCGTTACTATGTAGCCAACGATTTCCCGCCTTCAGCATTTGAAATCGGAATGCAGCGTTAAGCGCAGCACTGTGATTGGTTCATACAATATTCAGAGCGGCCAATCGCAGCGCGCCTGTGTCGCCAGTGCATCAAAAATTCCATCTGAATATAGCAATGTGGCGAGCACTAAAAATGATAATACCCTAACATGGTCAGACATACAATTTCCAATGAAGAATTCATAGCCGTTACATTTGGGATGTTTTTATTGATCACAACGTATTGGACAGGATCCATTTTATTTATTGAGGTGATATTGGTTGCCAACATTCATGGGGCTGTTGTATAAAAATGTTTTTTCTAGCTGTCTTAATGTTTTTTCAGGCGTTAATGTAAATATTTTTTGCTCTGGGTTTATATTGTAAGTTTGCATTAGAACGGTAGCAGATATATTCATAGGTTACTAACAGAATGCATACATGATAACAACTCGAATAAGACACGCTACTAACAAGGCTATTAGTTCCTTTCCTATTTGCACTTTACTAAAGTCACAATGTTCACAACAGCCAGTATACGAAAGAAAAACTGTAATAATCGCCGTACGCCGCGTTCTATTTTCAAATATCGTCAATGTCTTAGTTAAAGCTGGCCGATAAAATAAAAGAAGGGACGACGTATTGATAAAATCACGACATTCAGAACAGCCAGTCCGAGCGAAAAAAAAACGAATACACAATCGCCGTCCTCCCGTTCGTTCGATTTTCAAAAATCAAATTACCCGTCAACGTCTCACTGGCCGAAAAGAAAAACAAAAGAAAGGACAACGTTCGCATCCCGTTCGATCAACCTGCCACGCTCGGCATGACCTTAACCTGATTTAAAATGCTATCAGCGGGGCCTGCGTTCCGTTCCGTCCATAAACGCAGCGAGTTGACGGACGGCGGAGTGAAATAATAATGACTGCATTGTGGACCTGCGGGGGTAGAAAAGTATAGATAAGACTGAGAGAAAAAACTTGATAAATTTTCGGACAGGTATTTTCGGTTTTGGCAACATTCGTTTTTATATCAGATTAAGGCCAGGCCACACAGGTCAAACCGCGAAATTTTATTTTTTATTATAAGCGATTCGTTGTATGCGTAACTTTATCCAATTTACTACGCTGGTTCCCGCGAGTTGCACCTGCCTTGCGATCATACTTAAAAGCCGTGTCTTATTCGTGTTGTAATGATGTAAGGCTCTTTGGCTTAGGCTATAATTTTTATATTTTGATTTTTAATTTCACGCAAGTTCGTTCGTGGCCCAGTGGCACCCGTGTATCGCTTGCGGTATGCGATGTTAAGCAACGTCGTCGGCCGGGTTTAATTCTTGGATTTTCGACCGCTTTGAGTGGTTACTAACTGAGCGCTCCCGTGGTTTGGAAGGCACGAGCCGTTGATCCCGGCTGCTGTCTATGACAGCTGCTATTAAGACAAGTTAGAAGTCTTCGGATGGCTTGAGAACTAGTCAAGTTGCCCACTCACTTGACAAGCCTAGTCCCAATAAGTTATTGTTTCTCCCTTGGGTTAGAAGGTCAGATGGCAGTCGCTACTTTAAAAACTAGTGTCTACGTAAATTCTTGGGATGTATTTATTTATTGCAATACCATGGTTTACAAGGTGTTGTAATAACATATTAGATTAAACTACAATACATGGTTACCCTGTCAGGGCCACCAAACTTCGTATACCGAAACCCCCAGATTGTAACAACTACTTTTCTGGAAACCGGTTTGCGGGAAATCTAAATATGTATGTATGTACATACCTACGTACGTACATACATACATACGGGTCAAACCTCGGTTTTGTGGACTGTTAAAAATTACGCTTAGTACGCGGGCGAAGCCGCGGGCAAACGCTAGTCTACATATATACGACGACCTGTTTAGCCTAGTTGGTAGTGACTCTGCCTCCGAAGCTAGAGGTCCCGGGTTCGAATCCCGGCCAGGGCATTTATTTGTGCATTTTTCACGGATATTTGTTCTTGGGTCTTGGATGTTTTCTATGTATTTAAGGATGTATTTATCTATATAAGTATGTATATCGTCGTCTAGTACCCATTGTACAAGCTTTGCTTAGTTTGGGACTAGGTCGATTTGTGTAAGATTGTCCCCCAATATTATTTATTATTATTTATTTATTTATATACAATGCCCAATTGAACAATGTAGGTACCTACATTGTGATAGTTACACTATGATAGGATTAGGTAGCGGACCCCGGGCATCCTTCAGGATGCAACTGTACTAGGAAAACGCTAGGTTGATGACAATGTCAAAAATCCTTTGTGACCTATTTGCAGAATTAAATTTTGATGTTGATTATGTCTATGTCCAAAATTACGTACTTAAAGAATTTCGCATTTAAGGTCACAAGCCATCTAATTTTAACACTCAAAAATGGCTTTGCACTTTTATATCTGTTTATCCTCGTAAGTCCTTTGTTTTTTCAAATGTAGTAGTCGTAACTACCCAGTGTACTACCACAAGTACAAACTAAGTGTAGTGCTTCGGTCCCAGACGCGACTTTTTCGAATTTGTCTAAATTCTTGCCCTTTGTTTTATTCAGTATGTGTATGGTTTTTAGCGCATCCTTAATTTGTACTTGGTAAAGTACATTAGGCAGTTATTTATACTAGGCAGTTAAAATGTCAGGTCTGAAGTACTATCATTATTTTGTACTTGTACAAGTACGCGGGGACTTACGAGGTTAAACCTTTCCTACAGACGTCATATCCGACAACGGTAAGGTCTGAAGAACTCTTTATACCGAATTAATCATATTTTGTGTAGTAAAAAATGTAGGCATATCCACACAATTCCCGCAAGTGTCGAGAGCCCTCAAGACGAGTAACCCCTCGCGTTACGGATTCTTTATTGTTACCGCAGTGTCGCGTTTGTGGCGCTGCATAAAACATACTGCAATGATGGAGGCGACGGCAAAGGGAATAAAGAACCTGTCAATTATTCATAGTTTGCCTTGTGACGTCATTGTGGTTGACGTCGTACAAATTATATGTATATGATCCTTTAAAGTGAAATCATAACAAGATTCGCTACGAAAATTTGACACATCATATAATATAGTAGTTAGTTGAAGTATCATATAATATAAGTGTAGCTTTTCAGTGGAGGAGTTCATCGTTTTGTAATCGGTCTGATCCCAACAAGGTCTAGTTTTGTCTGGGTTGTAAATTCATAATGGCTATCGCTTTCGTAAAGGTAGTGCCTTCGCCAAGTTTTGGGATGAGATGCCAAAGAAAATCTTGGGCTCTATTAGAATGCAACCGGGAAAACAATATTTAATAAAAACGTTTGGCAATTTAGCCTAAAATCTGCCAAACTGTATAACAGTTTGTTGGTGGAGACATGGTCTCATACAACTATGCTTTTTTTTTAACGTACTAAGGTCAGGTATCTTCATCAATCTGTAATGCAACTGGCCGTACTTGTCTTCTCGAAGATCTCACGGTTCGTAAATAAATGCCATACGATTAAATAAATGCAACAAGACTTCCTTTGCCTTCAATAAAAATGAAAACGTGACAAACAATGCCAGAATGCTTCTCTAAGAATAAAATTATTATTAATTATTAGATAGGTACCTCTCCTAGATTTGTTTGGGATGACAATAGAGACACAGAGGTAGGTTCTGAAATACATTGTCATTTCAAAGAAAAGCTGCCGATTCTTCCTAAATTACAAAGTTAATGAAACAAAATATAATTTCAACAGCGATCACATTCAGAAACCTATCTTTCAACGTCAACAAAGAGAACCTCGAAACAATCATCTGTATCAAAGCATCATTGCAAACGATACCTAATTAATTTCTTATTAATACCCTAATAGAAATGCTTAAAAAGATACTGGCAAATAATGCGAAAGCAATTATTTTCTCATTTACTACCTTCTTTTAAATCTTCAAAGCCCTTAAGAAGTTTGATCGAATCGAAGAGGGAAAAAAATCAAAGAATTACCGATACACTGGAAGGTTCATGCAATAAGTCACAAGTTAATACATTTTTCTTGAGTCTTACGTCTTTTTGTGACGAAAGATGTTATAAAAGAATGAAGTTATAAAAAGATATTCACAATTACGCTGTCAGGTGGCAGTGACGGTTGTAATTTTCGAGATCGGTGTATTCGCGAAAATATTTTGTTTTAAAAAGTTTTTCTCAATATACGGGGGGATAAAAGTTGAAGTGTTTTGAACGAAACACCCACTCGTGTCTTTGAAACTGTTATGATTATATTGGATGACAGATTATAGTTTTTTTTTTTCTTTTGTAATTTATCTGTCTTATTTTCATTTTCTACTATGTATTTATAAAACTATACGTGTTAAAACACAAAAATGTGGAAGTGATATGTTATCATAATCAAAGTTTAGTCAAAAAACCTACACGCTGACGTTTAAAATCACTTGAAGACTACTTTCGGGATAAAATAGATATTTTTATATAATTTACTTGGAATTTTACTTAGCAACCACGATAACAGAACCACAGAAAACATATAAAAACACCCACAATGGCACGTTCTGTTTTAAAAAAAACTAGACATCCAAATCTCGTAACACCTTGTATACTGTCAAAATACGACGTATCAACATCAACCCCTTGGCATCCATTTTAATGACATCACCCCTGCGCCAGACTTTTGAGAGGTTTACGGGGACACCTCTATAAGAACAAGGCTGTAAGAAAGATACGGCTTTCGTCTAGGAAGCAGTTTGTTTCATTTGTTTTGGGTAACAAAGAGATCGTATGAAATATACTGTTTTTTTTTGTATTCGAAATACCCAATTCTAATTGTAGAATGGAACGTTCGTTTCTTTTTTGTCATGCTCATCCTTTTTTTAATTGTCCTTTTTGAGTGTTTAGTGGTGTCATTACAAAATTTCCAAAAAACTAACTCGGAAAAAGATCTATATAATTATCGAACCTGCTCATAACATTTCACGAGAATCGGTTGAGAACATGGACATCTGGACATCCGGACATACGAAATCGTTTTTGTCCAAGCTCAAACGGAGACCTTCATTCACTCTGTCGATTAGTCGGCTCAATTTGACAGTCAATCTATATACGAATGTGATTTGAGTCTCAAGAAAGTAAGACACTTGAAACCGGAAACAATAAAACAACTGCAATTTTTGAAACTCGCTCGGCTCGCACAATGAACCGATGAGTAACAGTTAAACAGTTAACTGAGAGTTAATTATCCCCATTACTTTACCCAGTTACAGAAAGAGAGTATGCGTTTATGAATAACACGGCAGTTACGCCGTTCTGGAATTAGGTGGGGCTGGTTGGACGGATCTCGTTTTCGGAACGTCAGTTCTTATCGAGTGGAAACAATGCATGTACTGAAAGTACAGTCTGGTGCATAATATGAGAGAATACAAGCATGTAACATAATCAGGAAGAGTGCAATCCAGAGTTATTGTATTCGAGTTAAATTAAATGTTATAGGTAGATATAAAAAAGAAAGATACATTTATTGGTGAACATTTACAAACAATTACATTACAAGTAAATTTTTAACAAAAAAACCCCGACTCCAAATTTTTCCAGTTCCCACCTTCCTGTTATATAATTTGAGGAGTTCCCTCGATTTTTCCAAGATCCAGTCATCAGATCCAGACTTGATGACAATGGGACCAACTAGAAAACACCCTTTCAAACAAAAAAGGAATTTTTGAAATCGGTCCACTTAGTCTCCGAGTAATCGGTGAACATACATTTAAAAAAACTAGTGGCTCTGTGAGCTGCAGACCTTGTTATTTTTTCAATTTACAAAAGTTTAAAAAAACTGTCTCGACAAAAAAAAATCTATATACCTAATTATCAAACCTGCTTACAAAATTTCCCGAGAATCTGTTGAGAAATGCGACCTGTAGAGGAGAACAACCGGACAGACATACGAAAGAATTTTTGTCGAAATCTGAAACGGAGGCGCTTCGCTCGCTCCTTTTTTGGATTCGGTTAGGGCGTGTAAATTTCCCGGGAAATTTCATACAAATCGGGACCGGGACTGCAAACCCAAACAACACAGCATATTGGCAGTGCCAGCACTGGTCTTCCTTTCGTGACCATTTATTGAAGGGGTATTCTATTGAGTATTATTTCTATCACCGCGATTATTTATTACTTATTCAGATTATTTATTTGGCCCCGGGTATGTCCTAAAACTACGACCAGGACCACCGGAGGATGGGCAGCAGCATCCCCGGAGTCCGGTGGAGATACTGCGATCGTCAACCCGCATGCTAAGATTATGGCATTTATCCCCCCCCCACCCCTCCATTAAATTGAGGGTGTCCTTTCGGCTGATATGGTGGGATTATCTATTTACAATTTATGAATTTACATACATTACCTACATTAAATGTATGGACGAGCGTTCGTGGCCCAGCGGCGCCCGCGTACCGCGTGCGATATGCGAGGTTAAGCAATGTCGGCCGAGGTCAGTCCTTGGATGGGTGACCGCTTTGAGTGGTTACTTACTGAGCGCGCCCGTGCTTTGGAAGGCACGTTAAGCCGTTGATCCCGGTTGCTGTCTATGATAGCAGTCGTTAAGCCAAGTTAGAGGCCTCCGGGCGGCTTGAGAACCTCTAACAGTCAAGTTGCCCACTCACTTGACAAGCCTAATCCCAATAAGGTCTAGTTTCCCCCTCGGGTTGGAAGGTCAGATGGCAGTCGCTTCCGTAAAAACTAATGCCTACGCCAATTCTTGGGATTAGGTAGCGGACCCCAGGCATCCTTCAGGATGCAACTGTACTGGGAATAACGCTAGGAGGATGATGACCTACATTAAATGTATGTAGTTCTGTGGGTTTGTGGCGTTCTGTTTTTGGTGGTTGGTTGGATCACCAGCTCTCCCGTAGATGCTGTATTGCTGTATTGAGAGTCAGGGACTAGAGGGCCTACTCCGAACTTCGAAAATCGAACTTCGTGTCGTGCCGTGCCTTTCACTCTCGTGTTATACACTATATGACAGAGAGGGACGGCACGATACGAAGTTCGATTTTCGAAGTGCGGAGTAGGCCCTCTGCTAGTTAGTTTGGAAAATGACATTTCCAGATCTACCTTAAGTATGCTCAAAAGTGTTACGTAATAACCCCTCTCCATTTGTCCTGTCAATACAACGAAATTTCAAATCGGAAAGGGATCGGCACGCGTTACATACAAATCCTGAAACCGGAGTTTCGAAAAAAAAACAAAGTGATTTTAAAACTAACTTTAATTAAGTAAGTAAGTAGGCTACAGTGTCTGCTTACCTTTAGGCAGGCCGTATGCTTGTTTGCCACTGTCGTATAAAAAAAAAACAAATTATGTTCTTTAGATCCATAGACGAAATCTTGGAATCGTAAACGAAAGAAAAAATGTTCGCAGCGTGTAAGAAATTAAAATGCGTCTTGACTGTACTCCACCTGTACTCGGAGAAAGACCTGTACTACTGTAGGTTAGGTCCATTGTGCCCAAGGCCGGGAAAGGTCTTATTCGGCTCCGTTTAAACAATTAAGCCCCATTGCGATACAGGCCGGCAATTTCCCTCATACATGTGCTTGGGAGAGGGTGTGTAAACGATTTTGATTTTTTCCTGTGATGTCATTGTGAATAACTGTACTGTACTGATATTTACTAGGAAGCAAAAAGGGTTTCAATTGTTCGTTTAAAAGTAGAAAAATGTGATATACTTAGTGATAGCTAGCCCTTGCTCATCGTCCACAATTCCAAACTTATTCCCATAGGCCTTTACGTCAGCCATCTAAGATGAAAGCAGTAAAACAATTTTGTACAAGCGTCTGATTTGATGCACTCACAGACACGCATCGCAACAATAATGCTAAGCAAGACGTCGTAGGACGCAGCGAGTGAATATCGTGCGTCTCAAACGCCTCAATTCTTTGGCATCATTTTTGTCGAATTTTCTAGACATTTCGATTTTGAAATACGGATTTTTTTCTGGTGACACTGACAATTCTTCAAGTTGGTGAATTATGTGCTTCATTTTAGGTAATATATTGTATGTCACATAAACTCCATGTTAATATTACCAATAGAAACGCTTGTAATTTTTCCCATGTCACATTCCGATCCGCTGCGCCGAGACGCGGCACCAACATAAATAATTCAGGCGCGGTGCAGCCTCGTGTTTCTAGAAGCTGTATGGAACCCTTACTAACGGAACTTGATGATAGAAAATTTGCTTCAATTAGTCTATTAAGTATATGGATTAAGTAAATATGTATACCTCTATAGCACCACGCGGTTATGATTTTTCTGAAGTCGCAAGCGTCCAAAAGGTTACGGTGTTTGCTTACCACCAGCCAGGCCGTATGTTTGTTTGCCACCGTCGTTGTATTAAAAAAAGCATGCTTCAGAACCGTAAAAAATAATCAGTTCAAGAAAATGCTTCATGATGGGATTATTTTGACATTATTGGTAGGTCCACGAATACACAAGAAATAACAGTTTCTCATTGCGTTATTGTCTTGTGTTTTGTCCATAGATTGCGTAGAAATGGAGATTCTTCGTGGATTATCCAATCCACGAAGAATCTGGATGTTGTTAGACCGTTCAATTCAGAGAGAGCGCAATTAAAAAGAAGAAGAAAGGAAGGAAGGTCTTGCTTCATGCTTGGTCAACCCCATCATCACAAATACCAGTCTTTCTCGTTGCGTAATTGTCGTGTTTTGTCCATTGAGTGCGTAGGAGTGGGGAGATTCCTCGTGGATTGTATGACCTGGTAGTTGTTCATGTTATCTATGATACAGACCGTTCAATTCAGAGAGAGAGCGCAATTAAAAGAAGGAGAACGGAAGGAAGGTCTTGCTTATGGATTGGTCAACCCCATCATCAGTAGTTATTCCCTCAATGCTGAGGGTCAGGACGTCTAATTTTTGCTGACCAGACTTCTACATTAGGCTCCTAGCACCAGGCATCCATGCATGCCCTCGTGCAGATGTACTTACAGATGTATTTATCATGATTAAACCACTACGCAGTTACAACGTATTGTATTATCCTTGACCCGGGACCCGGGTATGTCCTTAAACTACGACCAAGACCACCGGGGAATGGGCAGCAGCATTCCTAGAATGCGGTGGAGATACTGCGATCGCCAACCCGCAAGCCCAGCGTGGCGATTATGGCATATACCCCCCATGAAATTGGGGAGGCCTATGTCCAGCAGTGGACGTCCTAGGGCTGATATGGTGGGCAACTTCATTGATCGATTGTGGTTTCGCGCGCGCTGCGTGCCAAAGAAGCCTACCTACGGAATAGATTCTCAAAGCAAACCGATTACTCGCCTCAAGTGAAGCCAGACCTGTAATTGCGCCTAGTTGTTACGGATTCCGGCTCAAGTTACACTAGCCGTGATTAGTGCTGAAGCAAGTCGAGACGAATTGTGAATTACACTAGTATTTAACATGGCCGAAGGTTTTTAGGCCGGCCGCGAACGACTATTTCATTAATTTACACGAGTACCCTAATGCTGCCCTGCTTACAAAGCAAATCTTGTTAACATTAATAAATTATTATTAATGTTAACAAGATTTGCTTTGTAAGCAGGTACGGATTAAATTGTACAACCCTAGGCTGAGGCCGAGGCTGAGCAGGGTGGAGAGATTCATTCCTTGCCACTCACTCAAAAGGGTAAAAAAGCAAGGTTCTTCATTCGCGATTGACACCTGGAGGAGCACCGAGTATTTTCAAGGCATTCTCCATACAAACGTTGTGCAAGTTTTATTCGTTAGTTTTGGCACTACAGCATTTAATTTTATTTTTTGCTTGTATACATATATTGGATATAAGTAGAACCTGATGTTGAAATCTTGCTTTATTTCAAAAATAATGATAATAAAAAAATCAAGTCATACAGAAAAAATAAGTATATTGACCAAAAATAATAACTGTAGCACAAACACGTAAACGAAGAAAAACGTGCAAAAAGTATGTATGGAAAGAGCTTGCCTACCCGTTCGCCTTAACGTTACATCTCAGAAGAACAACAGAACGTCATCAACATTTGTAAAATACGTTTAGTAAAACAACATTCGACATATTGTCGAGTTACAGTAGTACATATCCCAGAAAGCACAAGTTGCAACTTGCAAGTACATCTTTGTTGACATTATGGCGGCGCTCAAAACTTGTTGTTATGAATAATTCAGATGCAGCCCGCTGCATAATTACATGTGTGTTAATACTGAAACTTCTATACACCAATTAGGGCTTATGACAAGTCGCTATAACAAGTGCTATGTTCATCAGATCTCTTCACTCTCGTTAAGAATATACAAATAACATAGAGATAGAAACATATTTTAATAATAGAAGAGATGTGTTCTTATCATAATGTCCGCTTTCTGATATGTATAAGTTAGACAAATAGAACCCATGTCTTTATGAATCCTTATTTTTATCCTTCATAGCCCAACTAGTAAAATAATTATAATAAATTTTTTGGAACCCTTAATTTTAAAATAGAAAGTTAATCAAAATAAAACACATACAATTTCAGACCTGTTTGTAGGACATTGGGTAGTAATTACAATCGTCCTAAAAATTGCTTGGGCCTTACGCATATGTGTTTTGTCTACAGCGACAGACGAGGCGTGCTTGACGCAGCGGCCATCCAGGCGTTAGCTGGTGAAAGCGTACTGGAGAAAGAACGGCAGCTGTCGGAGATGATTCTGCAGCTGCAGATGGTTCGGGAGCAGCTGTTGGCGCAACAGGAGCATGCTAAGGTAAGCTACTAATTCCGGCCTTCAAGTGGTCTGAAGGCCTAGCGAACTGAAAACGAAGTATATTCGAGGTAGTTCTGTGACGCACTAGCAGATTCTAGCGACAAGAACATGAACGGACTTTGTTTATGGTTTGTGGTGCCCCTATGCTTAGTCCCAATAATAACGAGTGCCTCGGCTTCCAATTTGAATGACACACGGTGCCTGAAAGAATGTTGTGCTGGGCGTTTGTGGTAGTTGCGGCCACGACCCTCAGCAATTAAAAGGATACGACTGAGATGTCCCGAGTGGCTAGTCCCAAGTTGAATCCAGTGTCCCAAGGGCGTGCCTTCGGACCAGCATTCTTGCAGTTCTTGCTGCGCTAGAGATTAATACCACTCGGCTACCTAACCCCGGGAATGTATTAGGTAGGGACAGAACCTTTGCATCCCGAAATAGTATACAGTGCTCGTAGGAGTCGTAGTTATTAAAATGGTTCAATTCAGTAGGCGATTTTGTAGATCATTATTCCATTGTTTGTTTGAACACGTTCACATAGACATAGACAAACATATCCAACAATACTGCCAAGAAAAGCACAATAAGACCGTAGACAAACATTTGAATTTTAAAGCCAGTGTCCAAGGGCCTTGTCAGTCCCCTATTTGTTTACCCTTTCTGCAAATTAGGTTTGTTACGCGCCAATTCTTCTTTTTAAATTGACTTTGTTGCTTTCAAGTCTTTCATTTGAAAAGGTCTTGAGTGTTCGAATTTGGAATCTATAATTCGAACGCTGTTAGAATGTAAAAAGACGTTTGTGTTAAAGAATTTTATAGATTCATGTTTTTTTTTGGATTTGGGCGGAACAAGCACTTTATGCTATTCAATGCTGTGTTAGAGGTTACTTCGTTAATTTTATACTCACCCGTCGAAACTAACATACAATTTTGATTAATGCTTAGTTACATACTAAAAAAACAATATTTTATAGTTATATACTAAACAAACAAGACGACCTGTTTAGCCTAGTTGGTAGTGACTCTGCCTTCGAAGCTAGAGGTCCCGGGTTCGAATCCTGGCCAGGGCATTTATTTGTGCATTTTTCACGGATATTTGTTCTTGGATCTTGGATGTTTCCTATGTATTTAAGTATGTATTTATCTATATAAGTATGTATATCGTTGTCTAGTACCCATAGTACAAGCTTTGCTTAGTTTGGGACTAGGTCGATTTGTGTAAGATTGTCCCCCAATATTATTATTATTATTATTTGTTTCTCCTTCGAGATTCACGGGCCATTACATCCCGGTCTTTTGATAGGCTTGCGTCGGGACACAGATCCAACACGTAGAGGCCCTTTGGAGAGTTTTACTATGTAATACACCTGCTACAACCCATTCACGGGTACATCAATAGATACCCGTGAACCGGTCCCACTTTTGTAAATAAAACGTTTAAATAAAATGAAAAGATTACTGGGCTATGATGTTGAAGTTTGGCTGGTCAAGAGCTTGGGCTATTACTAAGGTTCCGGACACCTGCCATAACAATGCTTACACCGTTGTTATTATTATTATTATTATATATATATAAACCTTTATTGTTTTATGGTCGACTTTGTGAAATTATAAATAGCATCAATTATTTTTATATTACGTACATATACCCTACCTATTTCTTAGTTATCCATCTGTTTGCGTAAACCTAGCAATAGTTAATGTATTACTATTCAACACCAAATTAAAAAACCGTTAGCACTGTAATTCTAATTTTAAATAATGCCATAGTTTTTAATATGATTGGGTTGTGAAATTATAAATACTTAGCGACAATTATTTTTATTGTAGGTAAAATCAGGAATATTTAATATATTACTATTCAACACCAAATTAAAAAGCCGTTAGCACTGTAATTCGAATATTAAATAGTGCCAAAAACCAGCATGCAAATAATGCTTGACAAAGAGACGATTCCGGTTTCCAAATTATTCATTTGGCCGCTATGCAGTTTTTTTAGTAAAAAACCGGCAACACACAGAATTCATAATGCCATCACTCACAAAACAGTCTGGCTGCAAACAACTGGAAAAAAGAAAATTACCCGCCAGTATCGAACGCCTATTGCGAGTGGATCCGAACGTCAACAAAGGGACGAGTTTGAAAAAAGAACGGTGAAGCGTGAGTCGTCATCGTTCACCAAGGTTTTTTGATGTTCATCGGCGTTAGTTGCCCAGTCATGTGCCATTGCTCGGAACATAAGAAAATATCCGGCAACGACCGGGAACGCCTATGTTGCACTGTTGGTCTGTCAACGCATTTTTTTAAACTGCTAATAATTTGTCACCTGGCTGATGAAAACTTTGCAATTTTTTTACAGTATTTTGCGATTAAAATCAAGAAAAAATACCCAAATCTCTAGTTCCGCTCCGGCAGGTGGCAATACTGACAATGTCCCCAGCAATTTCGCTAGTGGCAATATTACTGTATGCGCTTGTTGGAGCCATCCGAGGGTAAACTAAACTCTATAATGAAATCAGTGAGAGAGAGACGGAGAGAGGGAATTACATGACCTCTATTTCTTCCCCCCTCTCTCCCTCTTTCATCTACCTCTTCTCAATCTCCGTATTTCCCTGCTCCCCAAATCCCAACCAGTTACCCAAATAAACTTCAATAGCGAAAAAGCAGCGCAGGTGGGGTAGGCCACAAGGTGGACTGATGACCTGGAAAAACAGGATCGGTAACTGTGGTACTCTTTGGGGGAGGCATATGTCCAGCAGTGGACGTCTTTCGGCTGATATGATAATGATGAGAGAAAAAGAGAGTAAGAAATAAATGATGGTCTCTCATACTCTCCTCTATCTCCGTACCTCCGTGTTCCCTGCGGAGCCCTAAACCCGCGCGGTGCAAACGCGGGCCGCCATTAGCCGCTCCCATTTGCAGCGCGTCTATGGACGGCCTCTTCAATCTGCGCCGTCAACAATCCTAGGGCTGTCGATTGTCATTGAAATTATGAGATTCACATGAGGCATACACCTTCGTTGCAATTACGATATACCACCACCACCACATCAGCCCTAGGACGTCCACTGCTGGACATAGGCCTCCCCCAATTTCAAGGGGGGTAAATGCCATAATCGCTTGTCATGCGGGTTGGCGATCGCAGTATCTCCACCGCACTTTAGGGATGCTGCTGTCCATTTCCCGGTGGTCTTGGTCGTAGTTTAAGGACATACCCGGGTCCGGAATTACGATATATACTTGCAGGTTATACCATCGTTTTTATTACGAGGTGATTACATAACGCTTTCGAGCGAGCGTAAGGTAGATATAAAAGTAATTTTCTATACTAATAAAGAATAACATACCTACCTGTATTTTGTCTTGTTGTCAACAACATCTGATGTTGCGTCTGGTTATTACAGTTTTAGATTTCCACTAGACAAATCGTATGCTTTTGCAACTACCGCAAAGAAAACCACTCTCCCAGTGCTTAAGACTATAGGCTAGTATATATCTTCTTTGCTATAGGTCCATAATCAACATGCCGTTGAAGTCATAAATTATTAAGCTGGACTTCTCGATCGTGCTCTAGGTAACTCGCGACTGCGAACGAGAGGTCCGGCATAATCTATCGACACACTAATTCTCAAATGTAAAAAATGCCGTAGTAACCATCTGAAATGGAACCATAATGGATTTTAACCTTCCAAATGCTACTGTCGACAACCCTGCTCAATCCGTGATCGAGTGTTGTTCGAGTTTTTATCTCTCATTCATTAGTATGAGAGTGTCTTTGTTGCGCCGACTGTACCTACAATATGCATTCAACGATTCGGAGTTTTGAAAGCAACCGAAAATGATAGGGAACCTGTTTTATTTGACTTGTTTTTTTTTTTGTATTTCAGTACTGATTTTGTAAACAGAACAGAAGCAATTTGGCTTGATATGACTTGTGTTGGATCAGCACGATAAACCCACCTTTTTGCTAATCTGTTCTAATTCTAAGTCAGGTTGACGTGGACATCGGCAAATCATATTTTGGTATAACTAGCAAATATCAAAACTGGTGTCCTCTTAATTCGCAGATAAAAGTTTCATATATTGAATTGATTCGCAGAATTATTCATTACATAGAAAGCTTTTTTCGAACACGTTACCTTTTTGGGTGCAGCTAAAATCATTGTATAAACCCTATTTAGGTCTACTAGAGAAATAGGTTAGTTTAGAACTGCGTCCCGTTGTGAAAAAAAAAACTTGTTTTTTTATTTATTAAAAATGGGATTGCTCTTGTCCAGCATCTAGCCAGGGGGCAAAGATGAGGCCGACGACGAAGCGAGCTCACCCAGAAGATGCCTATTCACTCGTGCCTTAAAAAGGTCCAGGTTATATGAAC
This sequence comes from Notocelia uddmanniana, assembly GCA_905163555.1. Classification (NCBI taxonomy): domain Eukaryota; kingdom Metazoa; phylum Arthropoda; class Insecta; order Lepidoptera; family Tortricidae; genus Notocelia; species Notocelia uddmanniana. Next base: position 4,565,771 of record LR991063.1, on the reverse strand, counting down.
TCGGAAATACAGCCGTCGGCAGAGAATTCCAAACCTTAGAAGTGCGCATTATAAAAGAATATGTGATTCTTTCTGTGAAATGAATATTCTGGGAAACATTTTATAGTATAGTAAACACTTGCAGTCAAAAAAGTCGCAGTTATTAACGGAAATATGTCTTTAAAGCATTTTTCTGTTAATGATTGCACTTATTCCATTTGTAATAGTTACATCACAGAACATTTCGAAAGCAATCATACAAGCATAATCTGTTCATTTCGCAAAAGCATCGCAAAGTAATTTTCATCTGAAAGCATTGCGCATCCGTACCTATATCCATCCATCGACAAAGGGAGGCTACATAAACGCCCACAATGCACAAACGGAAATATGAAAACGAAACGCATCCCCCCACACCCCCCAAACGAAACAAAAAAACAAAACACAAACGGACGGTTAATTCGCAAAAAGCCCGTTTGATGTCGTTAATTGACAATCAGGGGCGTCTCATTGAGCGTTCTCTTTTCAAAAATTTAAAACAAATAAATGAACGGCGGCCATCTTTTTCAATGGTCTTACAGACAATACGGTACTTTACTGAAAAACAAATCAGCTACTATTTACGAAACGTGAAAAACGATCGGTTAGTATGAAGTTGATAGACTTGGTATTAAGGGAAATATGATTAATGACGTCACAATTGTCAATGATCATATTGCGTGTTTTTTATGTATATAAAAATCCATAAAACAGCGATTAATAAGCTGAAGTTTGATGTTTTCTGAGCATTTTCATAACTATTCTTACATGGAAACCTAAAAGAAATATTTTAAGCGTCGTTAAAGACCGTATTTCTTGAATTTGCTGTAACCTGAAGTCGTTTTTAATATTGTTTTGCAAATGTGTGATGTTAGACAAAAGTTGCTCGTGCGCGCATAGGCTTACAGCTTAACATCGGCGCACGGTCCTAAAATAAACAGATATATTTTTAAAAATATATAGTTTTTAAGTGAAACATCAACGTCAAAGATATTCAAATCAAATAATTAACCCCGCTCCGTTGAATCAGGAATCTTTTAAAGGTGTCATTTTCATTAAATTTAATCGTCCAACTGCGGCTAAAATCGTGTGTCAACAAGTTCGTCGTATAAAAACGTCTCTTGAAAAATATTTCTGCTGGGGTTAGTGTCAAACCAATTAGTTAGTGAAAGAAAACTAGAGGACCGCGCGGACATGTGTTGACAACGTTTTTGATTAAAAAATAAAAAGGCGATATTAAAAAACCGGCAAGTGTCGCACGCGTCACATCACTGCGTGAAATTTTGAATTTCGAATTCAACCGTTTTTTGTTCGAGCGTTATTTACAGTAATAATGTATCTTTTAAATTCAGACCAACAGGGTCACGCTTTATTTAATCGTTGGAATACCTAACAGCATTATATTAGCAAGATATTTTTCGAACAATCCTCGGGCGATGACAGAAGACTCGTTTTTCTGTCCAACAAATAATTTTGAAGAAAAATATGAATGGGATCACCGTTAGACTGCTCGCTGACAGGTACGAGAATGACATTTCTAATTATTCCACAAGAATAGACGGCCGGCACCGCCTACGCCTCACCTAACCCACTTCCTACATAACTATACCACGAATACCTATAACATTGTCTTCCCAATGCTAAAGCACGAATCAAATTATTGGCCACATAAAACCACTTCCTGTGACACGCGACTATCGACCTTCTCACCGTCTAATACGGTGAAATCACGAATGAAATTCGCGCACATAAATTTCACTAGGGCACCAATCCGAAGCGGTGGGGATAACAATTGTCTATTGTGACGACTATCTCTGTTGCCCATCTCGACGGCGTCTTTGTTAGAGTGGGACGGTGTATCGCCGTTGCGTTCTAGCACAATGCGAGTGGAAATCGGGCACGCCTATTGTGGCTTAGCTTTTCATCCATTCGCCCATCCGCGTTTTCATCTTAAATCCAACAAATGGAATTTTATGACCAGCCAGTTATAAGTTTTCAGATACGTTAGACAGGTAATAAAACGTTCTATTTTTAATTTTAAAGCCGCTGGTTATCCTGGCAATATTAAATCGTAAAGTAGAGGTGGGTTTACATATCGTGTATTTTCCTACCGGTTTTCCTATTTAGTACCTACCGGTTACCAGAGAGCGTCGTCAAATTTCGCAATAGGGTTCATTCTTACATTTATTAGCTTCCAGTTTCATTAGCTAGTGCTGGATCGAAGTATCGATAAAATGGTCATTATAATCGAAAAAACCCGTTTTTATGGATCAATTGGCTGTCATTAAAGCATTAGTTTATGCAAATATGCGGCTCTACAGAAATATCTGGATGGCGTTTATATAAATACATATCTATTAAGATCTATACGTGATTACGATCTTAATTATAATAGTATCGACGTGTTATAAATTGGCTTAAAGAGCGTATTGACATAATTTATAGTGCATCACATTTTCTTAGTGATGTTTATCGATATTTGTTCTTACGAAGTGAGGCAGCACTTTGGTTTAGTAACTCGTCTATTGCATTAAAATTGTAGATAAGATAAGTGAGTCGTGCTTTTAATTTGTGCAGGGTATGTTAGTGCTTAGTTTGACTGGTTAAACGGTGAGCAGGTAATGTATTGCAGCAGAGTTGGACAAATGAGGCGAACCAATCAGGGTGCACGCTCGTTGACTGCTAGTGCTGTCATTAAGCAATCGACATGGACTTGACGGTTTCTACGGTATTTTATTTTTATCGAAAATAGGCAATTAAATTTAGTTTTTGTGATACCACGCCATTGAACCTGGGGGCAAAGGCGAACGATTGAAATTGAAATACTGGTGGTCATACGCTTTGATACCAAGGGCGATCTTATACCATAAAATTAATTGCCATAAACGTATCCCTAAAATTAAGTATTTTGCGTAAAAAGTGTGATCTCCTTTTCTAAATAACTGTAAAATGGAAGAATTATCTATTTTCCTACCAGTAGGACACTTAAAACATACTTGATTTTTAAATAATACGTATTCATTGAATTTTAAGCGATAGTTTATCTATGTATATGTGTACTATATATAACAACATTTTTTGTTCCTTTTTCGCTTGTCCGTACTTAGCGGTAGTTAAAGTACTGTAAAAGGCTAGATAGTGGTAGATTAATGCAAGCTATTTGCAGATGTCGCTACCGACGACAAAGGTGAAATCGTGCGCAACTTAATGGGCTAAGATTACGTTGGCGTACGCATGTTGGCTGTTGGGGCCAATGTTGGTCGAGAGTTTATGCCTTGGTCAAATACGATAGTTGACACCAGTCAAAGTAAATAACATTCTTGCATTGCCAATAAATGAAACGCGCGAATATACTTAGAACACATCAACTTATTTTGGTTATTTTTGAGAAATGGTAAGTAAGTTAATTAATTTGACATACGAAAGCGCCTGCCATCTGAATCCCTCATCTGAAGCGCTCGTGGCCCAGTGGCGCCCGCGTACCGGGTGCGGTATGCGAGGTTAAGCAACGTGGGGGCAGGTCAGTTCTTGGATGGGTGACCGCTTTGAGTGGTTACTAACTGAGCGCTCCCGTGCTTTGGAAGGCACGTTAAGCGGTTGATCCCGGTTACTGCCTACGACAGCAGCCAGGTTAGAGGCCTTCGGGCGGCTTGAGAACTTCTAACAGTCAAGTTGCCCACTCACTTGACAAGGGGGGTCGAAGTTGCACCACGTCCGTAGGGAGAATACACCGTTACCCTACACGTGACCCCTGGGTGGTGCTAAAAGTGTAACAAAAACTGGCAACCGTAATTGTCTTCTCGAAGACCTCACGGTTCGAAAATAAATGCCATACGATTATTATTATTATCTGAATTATCTTTCAACCCAAAAGCCCAAAGGAAAAATATATCTTTTTGAATGTTTTCCACACGGTGTTTTCCTTCGCCGAAGCAGCAATAGTAAATGATATTTCGTACATAAGTTTTTCAAACCCAGTGGTATTGTACGAGCCGGGTTTGAGAACGTACGACTTCTTGATTGAAAGTCAGATTACCGCTCGCCTCCAGTGGTTTCTCTTTTGAATACTGTAAATAAAATGTAGCTTTTATAAGTCCCTATTTCAGTCTGAATAGCGAAACATTAACGTCTTGTACAACGGAACATCTCAAAAGTAATTTCAAGTATTTACCGGTGACCGCGTCCCCACAAAGAACAAGTGACAGCCGACAAGAAACCTCTGTGAAAATTACGTTTTAACCCCCTCTAGTGGGGGCGTTCCATAATTAAATAGTGTACGGTTAGTTACCCGCGGAAGTCGAAAAAAAAAGAAAAAAGAAGTTGAGTTTTTTATTAATAATTAAAACTTCGCTTCTTTGTATAAGGTATGTTTTAGACATGAAGTATCTATAGAATAGACGGTGATCTTTAAAATCATGTTTTACTATTTTTCTAATGTCGATATTTTATATACGATTTAACGCACAACTCATTTTTGCTCATCCCTTTTTCGAAACAAAGATTACATATAAACATTTTGCTACACAGCTAGCAACAGAAGTAGATACGCGGGCCTTGTGCTCAAAATTAGCTACACACAGACTCTAATGGCAAGAGAATAGGGCTCTGTGTAGATAATTGGGAGTGCTTAGCTAATTCTGCTGCTAACTGTACACTTTATTTAATCGTCGATACACTAAATCTTATGTTCCTCATTACTTTTAAAGCTTTTGGAAGCGGGTTGAAAATAGCCGTCACTAACTCACAGTCCTCACAGAAACTAATATTAACTTCGGAAAATACTTTGGTAACTAAATTAGAAGTATAAGCAATTATGAACCTTCATCTACCCCGTATTGTGATAAAACAAACATAAATGAACACAATTTGCAACAACCCAACCAATAGCACAAAGCCCTGAAAAGTAAATTAACCTTTACAGAAACTCATTTACCGATACAAAAACACGGCCGAATCGGGAAATACCGAATGAAAAGAATCTCTGAAACCGGCACGGAATCAACACTGAAGCGGCTTTGTGTTATTCAGAGCACAAATGCTTTTCTTGGGCTTTCACCGGTTTTCTATGGGGTTAATAAAGGTTCCCACGGCCACAATGCGCCGGGAGGCAAGGAATGATGAAAAGTTGGGAATGTGGGACGCCTGCTAGTGACGGTTTTGCGGTGTCGATACTTTTACGGTTTTTTTGCGATGGTACCGCACTGGGTGGTGGTTGTGTGATTGTCTATCAACTTGGAAACGACAAATTAATACCTTTACCGAAAGCTTCAGTAGCTCTTAGTTGTCCGTTCTAACAAAAATGTTAAAAGTTTGACGACCTGTTTAGCCTAGTTGGTAGTGACTCTGCCTCCGAAGCTAGAGGTCCCGGGTTCGAATCCCGGCCAGGGCATTTATTTGTGCATTTTTCACGGATATTTGTTCTTGGGTCTTGGATGTTTTCTATGTATTTAAGTATGTATTTATCTATATAAGTACGTATATCGTCGTCTAGTACCCATAGTACAAGCTTTGCTTAGTTTGGGACTAGGTCGATTTGTGTAAGATTGTAAAAAAAAAAAAAAAAAAAAAAAGTGACCTAAACTTTATACTTAAATTGTATTTAAGGATTCAAAATAATTTTAGTTGCTCAAGTTATTTTTTTCCAATTTTTTATATGTCTAGTTTGTTGACCCAAAAACCGATTGGCTCACAAAACTATAATGGCATTTGCTGCCTTAGAATAAGCTATTTTTTTATAGTTATTCCCGCATTCAATATTTATTCCAATCGATTTTTCATTACCCCATTTTTTTTTGTTTTTCAATCTCATCATCCTCCAAGACTTGTCCCGGGCTCCACTTTAATGGCACCTAATCCGTGCTTAATGTGGCGTAGGCACAAGTTTTGCGAAACCGACCACCATAATATCTATCTGAACTTTCGACCCAGAGGGAAAACTAAAGACTGGGTCAAACTAGAAACTCTCAATCCAAAAACCGATTAGCCGAAGAAAATATCGACACTTCCCGCCCTAGAGTCCCGTCACTTTCCAATTATTTTCCCCGCTTTCTTCGCCACCGTCCGCGATGAATACGCGATAGAACACGGGGTTTTAAGAAATTATCTGTTTTGTCCATACAAATGAGAGCTTAGTTTTCCTTTTGCGGTTAATTTATTTAATAAGTCCTTGTTGAATGGGATCCTGGTTCATTTTTCTTTACAAATCTGGAGTTTTAGTTCGTTTTCCTTATTCAGTAATACAATTTATGTTCCGCCCAGTGCTTCTTTAAGGCGCTTTTCTGCCACTGATTATAGTAGCTACCTTTTAACGTACAAGACTTGAAAATACATATACTCGTAGGTATTACTTTTTTCTTTGGACGGCCGGTGACACATTGAGGAGGTAACAGAGACTCAGTGATGCTACTAACTACATCTAGGGTTGCCAGACCTTAAACCTCAAAAGCCGGACTTGACGTTATGTTTGTCATTGTTTTGTTGTCTGTATTGTAAATATTTTTAGTCGTTGGTTAATTTGGAAAATCCGGACAGGCCGGACACTTAAGAATTTGTCTGGACGGGGCCGTGAAAAGAAGGACATGTCCGGCTTTAAGCCAGACACCTGGCAACCCTAACTACGTCGAAGTTTTAATTATCTCTTTAAAATTTAATTTTACGATGTATCAGTACAAAATAACCTTGATGGTACTTAATTTTTATTATAACACATACTACATAGTAACTATGACTTTCGTGCTTTAACTCTCACGCCCTCAAAAAATGGCTTTAAAAAATACAAAGAGTTCGTGCATTCTTCAAATCACTCGCGAACTTTAGCCACGGATTTCCGAAACGACTTTATCATATTGTTCGTATGCTGGTAATACGTGAAACAAGAACATTACATCGTTTGCAATTTATTTGCCATTGCTCAACTGAAATTTATTCAATTTTCAACTTAAATTTTAGAGCAATATGAGCGGAGCTGATTATTTTTATTGATAATCTAAAGTCGGTCAGAAAAATCGAACATGTTCATTGCGTCAAATAAAAAGCAAGCAATTGTTTATCTTACTGCAGTAGTCTCAAGAGTGATGTGTTACCTACTGGAGGGTAAAATAAGTTTGTCGGAACAAAAGAAAACGTACATTCGAAAATCGAATCCATCAGAATAATGCGTGGAACGTGATCTCTCAAGAAGGCGCAGGATGACCGTTTATTTTGTGATGCGTTTCAACGTTTGACGCGGTGCGCGGCAGTTGCATTTCGAGCGTTCTTTTTTTAAATGCCATGTATTATTCTCATTTTGAAATTATAAACGTCGTATTTGACTTAACAAATTGCGTCACTTACGCCCTTTTGTGGATTAGTTGTATCAATCGTCATTGTTGGGTGGGCTGAAACGGTGGGAATACGAAGGATTAAGTCGCGATTTCTGGAACGATTTTGGGTTTTATTATTGTTTTCTTAAATTCGGAGATACGTTTTGTTATTGTTGTAAGTCACAAAATGTCGGGGCCTGAGTGAAATATATATTTTCAAGACATAACCGACTTTGCTTTGGGATTTCAGAACCAAAACAATCATAACTCAAACCTATTCAGCTGCAGTTGGAATGCGAATCTCACTACTCTACTGGTCCAAATCTTTAACACTATAACACAAAAGTTGACACGTCCATCTTTCTTATATGACATAAGACTGAAAGTCGGTATTAGAACGCAAGTACGTAATTGAATGAATTAATCACTTGCTAATTATTGATTTTTAAAAGTTTAATGTAGAAGGCAACATGTTTTGTTTTGCGATAGTCGTAACGCGAAGCAAGGGGTGTCTAGGATTGCGGTGCGTTTTGGTTTGATTTTTTAACATTAAAAAAAAAGAATTCTTTTAAAAGCGGTATTTAGCTTTTTTAAAACAGTTGCAGTTTTTTAAAGTTGTCTGTACGCATAAATCTTTCGTCAGATTGTTTAGCTGCACAATAAATCCGCTTTATTGAACAATTGAAATCCGCATAATGGCAATGAAGAATGACTTTATTATTTGAAAATTACCTACTTTTCAGATTTCAGCGCTGGTCACTAAAAATATTATTAATGTTTTTATTTATTATTTTGAGTTTTGTATATGTCCCAACCCGCACGGGACAGCGTTCCCTCATGTATCAAAAGAGGCATGTGCCCAGCAGTGGGACGTGTGGGCTGATGATGCGATGTGATAATATAGATATTCATGTATTTTGCTAACGACCATTAATAGAAATATTAGTAAAAACAATTTATAATAGAACCGACTCCAATTAACTACAGAAAATACCGAAATAGCTATACGCGTGCCTATCAAATTTGAGGAGTACCCCCGATTCCTCCTCGATCCTATCATCAGACCTTCACCAAATTTATATGGGATACGGAGGTACCTGCTTTAAAACAAAATCAAAAATATCAAAATCGGCCAACGTGTTCAAGAGTTATCGGGGAACATACATACATAAAAAAAAAAAACATGCAGACGTACTGAGAACATCCTTCCTGCTATTGAAGTTATAAATGTTACTGAACGCTTCTTAGATAAGTAGTATTCAGTATTAATTAAATTCGTTGACTAAAGCGCTTTGTTATATACATATGTTATAAATTATTTAACGTTATCCAAATAAAAAAGTGTTACGTAATATACAAACTTCTATGCGGGGTAGGGGGGTGGCAGGTTTCTCTGAAGCTGACACTCTACTCCATAAAGATCCATTTTTTCACCTTATGACCTAAATGGCAAAAAGGTTAAAATATAGGTAAATAAATTAAACAAAATAAAGATAAGTATATCTTTTTGTGGTCTATCAAAAGGTTAAAAGGTTAAGGAGACAAAAATATGCTAATCAACACGACTTTAATATCTAAGCCGTGCGATTGTACCGTTGTTTTTGTCACTTCGTTATCAAATAATTATTGTCTTTATGTAGGCAAAGACGACTTTAAACAAACCCATTACAGAACACCGTATCTAAATCGGTCAAGCTGTTTTGAAGATCAGATCACGCACAAACAAACAACCTCTCACCCTAATCGCGTAACCTATACTTTCTCTCTTCCGTCGAGGGTAAAAATATGAATATGTATGTATATTTACGCCTCATTGCTATAAAAAAACTGGCAAAATTTGTAATTCTGTCATTAAATATCTAATGTATATTACGAGCGACTGTTACGTTTAAAAAATGTATATTTCATCCAATAATTGCAGTATGCTACCACATTTCTTTAAAATTGTCTAAATCAAAATGTCCCAAATAATAGTGAATGTTCCCGAAAACATCTTATTTCACCAAACAAATGCAGTGATCGGCAGCATTTTCCGTGCTCGTATAATAGAAGTTGCCATACGTTTGTCAGCAGGGATCGTCAACCGTTCCTCCGATTTATGTAATAACGTCAGGGGTGGCGATCACTAACTGACCATTATACGAAAACAAATGCTGTTTTGTAACGTTTCCGTTAAGGGGAGGACTTGCTTTTTTTAAGTATATCGGTCTTTATACATGTACGAAACAAAAACGTAAAAACAATACTTGACTAACAAGGGCTTAACTGCACATAATGAAATTAGTTTTATGTGGGCAAATTGTTAAATTTAAAGTCAATAATACTTACATGAAATCGCTTATTGATCATATTTTTGGATGACAAATAAGTACAGTAGACGAAATAAAGAAAAGTTTGATATACTTACATGCCCAAAGATTTAATTAATACAAACATACCTTTAATAACTACATATAATGTTTCAGCTGGTTCGCTTGTACTACTTATGGAACCAAAATACAAAGTTTGGGTAAAAATAAAAAAATGCGTTTTCTAGTTGAAAACACCATTGTTCAGGGCGTAATTAGGCTTGTGTTATGGGGTACTAGACGACGAAATATTTCATAGATATATACTTAAATACATAGATACCTAACATCCAGGTCTCAGGAACAAATGTTTTTGCTCACCACAGAAACAAATGCCCTTACCGGGATTCAAAACCTTCCGCTCAAAAAAGGTCCTCTCTAGCTTCGTAGGCAGTGTCACTAGGTCACTACCAAGTAGGTAAAACAGGCAGACTTAATATCCTCAAAAAGCACGGCGTAGAGTAAGTCCAAAGTTTGGTGTAGGCACTAGTTTGACGAAAGCAACTGCCGTCTGACCTGGAAAGAGGAGACAGAGGAAAAGCAATATCTTGTTAGAATTAAACTGGTTTCCTTACGATGCTTCCTGAAAGAAAAGATACGCGTAAAAACCCACCAAAACCCACGAGTAAATGTTTCAGTTGTCGCCCTTGGCCTTAACGGCGTAATATTCGATAGTCATATATCGGTCGTCACTTCGTTTATTGCGTTCCCGCGACGCTCACTGTTGCCTATTTACTCGCCTTTGTGATAAATATACATAAATTAGCATTTTTCGCTTCGGATTGTTTGTTTTTTTGTGTGATGTCATAGGAAAAACTTCGTGACAGTTAGATAAAAATACATATGTTACATGTAAGTGATATTATATTCGTCAGGAGTTTTTTAACATAAGCCGCCAGGTACTAAGTATTTAGTAATAATTTAGTTACAAGCCCGTCGCTCCGCGTAACAAAGTAAGAAATATACAAAAATACAAAAAGCTTGAAAACAACGGGATTAACAAAACAAATATACTTGAATACCTCGGAAAAAAAAGAAATCAATTACTTAACACAAAATGGGTTAGTTTTATAATCTAATTGATTATAAGATCAAAAGACTGTATTTAGTTTCTCGATTTGCCGTGATTGACGCCTTTTTCTTACAAAAACTAAAAGTTGATTAAAAGCCAAAATGGATTTAGTTTACAGAGGTAAATTGAGTTGTGGAGTGGTTTAGAAAACATACAAGGTTCATTTAAAGTTTTATTTCAATAGCTTTATTTTCAACATAATTTTAAATTCAATATTACACCAGAATCCATAGGTAACAAGAGAGTAAAGCCTCAAAAAGCTTAAAAACATGGATTCTGATACTTACAAAAAAATGACAATAGGTATATAAAATAGAAATACCTAAAAGAAACAGTTGGGGTCGTGTTGTAACAGGAAGTCAAAAGGCTGGCGTAGGTACAGTCAGCATCATGATGAGCTACGTATATGAATGTGTCCAAAGCACTTACCATATCAGCCCTAGGACGTCCACTGCTAGACATAGGCCTCCCCCAATTTCATGGGGGGTAAATGCCATAATCGCCACGCTTGGCATGCGGGTTGGCGACCACCAAAGCACTTATTCCTTTACAATAAAGACTTTTGAACTTCTCAAGAGCGCAGCTACTTTTTATGCTGACTGTACGAGAGAGTAAATGGAAAATACTCCACCCACAAAGGTAACACTTGAATTTGATGATGAGGTATGTGACAACGAGTCTTTGGTTAACAATACGCGGAAGAAATATATCAAAATAAAATAAATCAATAAATAATAGGACAAATTTAACTAGCCTCATAGTAAGCCCAATAAGACTTGTGTTCTGGAAGGGTATGTGTCGATATCGTAGTTCACAGTCGTACTAATTAAGAGGAAAAATTTGCTATAATTAAAACTATAGTGCACAAACCTAGTTTTGTTTTAAGCTGTAACATTTCTAATATTTTGCGATCCGAGCAGGATTTGAACCTGCGAGACGCCTTTACGCCTCCCTAAGTGTTGTAAGAGGGAACTAGTGAAGGATTTTGTGCCCGAGCTTGATTGTCCCGATAGCTCAGAGGCTAGAGCGATTAGCCGCGTATGCCAGATGTCGCAGGTTCGAATCCTGCTCGGAACGCATTTTTTTCAATTTTTCCCTTTAATTTGGAATATAATAGTGCACAAATCACAAAGTCTTAATTTCGCCACCTTTTTTCCTGTACTTAGTACGTTTGTTAGCTAGAGTATCGATGTAATGTATCGTTCATATTATGTCACTTCTGTACTTATGGTGATGCAAACTTGTATGGTAACTAAGGTTATAGCCGTTACCGCCAGCGAACGTTTTAAGTAGCGTTAATGATACGCGCAGCGCAAGACTCGTAGGTACCTATCGTTGATATTATGTCACCTGTGTAGAAAACTTAAGAGGGCGCAGTACGTGGCAGTACGCTCGGTTCTCCATACAAACGTATTTATGCTCTCATTTTAATACGCCATGCTAGAATAACATGAAACTTTGTAGACACATTGGAATCCGGCATTTCTAGGTCGAAAATTAGTTTCAGTTGCTAGAAATTGAAAAAGAAAAAAAATACGGCGGTTTTTTGAGTTTTTTACGGCTTGTATGAAAACCTTAATAATCGTTGTACTTTTTCTCCATTATAATTTTAAATATACTTCATAATGTGACACTTACTAAAAACTGTTGACAACTCCTGACCCCTGTGAACCTGTTAAAAAAGTAAACAACAATAAAATGCAAAAGCTAACCAGCACGAATAATCGATACATCCTGCGACGGGGTCGGCGGCAAACAACTTGTACAATGTAAATTCGTGTGGGGCTTTGATCTCAACCGCGGTGTTAGGGTTGCTACTGTATTAAAAGAAAGTTGGTTGTCTTTGGTTTTACAGATGTTACTGAGTTTTTACCTACTATAATCCAAGTAACATCATGTGAGTATGAATGTAGGTATATATGTACGTTTTTTTTCTTAGTTGCGCCACCCACACTTTATTTGCCTTGCCGTATAGTAAGGTTGTCTGGAAGATAATTCTTTATGACGTTAAATCCGCCTTTCGTAGGATAAGGTTTTTAGGGCAATAAACACAAATACTTTCTCGTAAATTATATCGTGATTATCATACGACAATTAATAACAACTTATAGTTATCAGAAGAAAGAGTTTGTTAATATAAAAGACGAACGTTGACAACCCTAGCATAGAATAGTGTAAAGCGGAGTTTACGTTAGCATCATTCAAATGTATGAAGTCGCTATTTACGTATGACCAGAGCACTCATTACGGATTGTTATTGGAATAATAAAGAGATCACATCCGTCCGTCCGTCCGTCTGTCTAGGGCAGTGGTTTCCAAACATTGGTCCGTTGACCACAAGTGATCCAGTTTCATTAGTAGTTCATAGCCTCCGAAGCAACATGTTTGACAGATTTACCGATAAACAGTAATATCGGGAATCTTCTACGTAACTACTTATTTATACTACGACGTTGGAAAATAAGCTTAGCCTATTTGACGCATCGTAAATATCGTAATCTATGGACGAACGCTTGCGACTTTAGAGGAGTCACCAAGCGCGTTAGCGACTCTTTATTGATTTGAAGATTCATTGCATCAACAACTAAAGACAAATTCAGGTCCTTCACTGTCAGCACAGCGCATCCTTGGGAGCTTTGGTAACCTTACTCACTTCTAGGAATAAGTATGGTAAGTTTGCATTGCATTTCACGCACACGTTTTCATATACACTCCTATTTATAATCGAGGAATGAAAAGGTTCGTAATTTTTCGACCTTAGCAGCATAAAAATAGGGTCGAAAAGTGACGAACCTTGTCATTACACGACTATACACCTATATTGTATATAAGCACTGTATTGTACACAATAACCGGTTAAAGCATATACATGTCACACAAGATTAAAGTACCAAGGCGCATTTATCCCTATAATAATGATGCTGCTAGAGTCTGGCCAGCAAATCGTGAGACTGTAAAGGTAGCTAAAATATATCTATCTCTCTTTTTTTAGGGTTCCGTACCCATAGGGTAAAAACGGGATCCTATTACTAAGACTTCGCTGTCCGTCCGTCCGTCCGTCTGTCACAAGGCTGTATCTCAAGAACCGTAATAGCAAGTCAGTTGAAATTTTCTCAGATTGTGTATTTTTGTTGCCGCTATAACACCAAATACTAAAAACAAAATAATAATAATAATAATTAAGGGGGCTCCCATACAAAAAACCTGATATTTTAGCCCTTTCTCATGGCTACCACTCGCCGAGCTAGATCTCAAGAACCGTAATAGCTAGACAGTTGAAATTTGCACAGATTGTGTATTTTTTATTGTGGCTATAACAACAAATACTAAAATCAAAATAATAATAATAATTAAGGGGGGCTCCCATACAACAGAGTAGTTGTTGGTGTTTTTTTTTCTGGTACGGAACCCTTCGTGCTCCTCCGACTCGCACTTGGCCGGTTTTGTATGACATACTATGAGATAGATATATATTTTCAGCTACTTTTCGGTCTCACGATTTGCTGGTTATTCTACCGAACAATAAAATTGGATATCGAAAAAAGGTTTGCAACCACTGGTCTAAAGCATCGTTGCACGTTTCTTAGTACTACATCTCTATTGCGAAATCACTTTATTCTCTAATAAGATTCCTTGAACTGACACTTCTGTTGTTTATTACTCTATGTACTAGTTTTCTGTTTAGACATTCGAGTTTTTAAACTGGTTCGAGTTAATTATAGATGTAAAATGTTTTAGCGCTTTTAGGTTATATGATTAATTAAATGTTATGTTTATTATTACGAAAGTATTTGGGTTAGTTAAATAAATGTCACAGTGATTGCCTTTGATTTGGTGATTTGCTTAACGTACAAATAGTGTCGAAAAAATAGGTATAAGTACCACTTACGTCGCAAACTAATATTATAGATTGCGCAATCTACGAGGAAGCCCACTTCTTATTGCACAGGCACTATTTTGTCATTTGTCGTGTAACATGGACTGCTTCAATGCAAGTACTATTGCTTCCCCATGGCGATGCATTTCAAACAAGTATTAAAATACATACATATAAACGGGATTTTTGGATGCTATTGTGTAATTGGCCAATTTTATGATAATTTCACGTTATTTATAAAAATACCACCATATCAGGACGTCCACTGCTGGAGATAGGCCTCCCCCAAATTCACGGGGGGTATATGCCATAATCGCCACGCTTGGCATGCGGGTTGGCGATCGCAGATAATAAAAAAATACCAAGTCGTTTAAATTTTAATTAAAATAAATATGTTATTTTTTAATAGGATCGCTTTGTTCAGAATCACAGAATTCCCCGTGTCACCTAAATAGGCGCGTACTTATATCTGTCGCCGGACACATTATAGCCCCCCTGTCGCCGCCGTTCCATCGTCGACACAGGTTGTCGACATTACACGCGATTATGTCGAAAAAAGGGTCCTATTAGTACGTCCGCGGGTCGGCGAGGTGAATCATTGGTTTAAATCACGAATGCTATTCACTAATGGTCGACATTTACCTCAATAGTGTCTAGTATTACTTGAGCTCGAGATAGAGCAAGTATACGGGGCGAATTTATAGCCTTATATTGGTGGTTCTTGAAGTGAGTTATTATATGTATTGTGAATGGCAGCGTAATACTGGCCGGTTGGAGGACGAAAATAAAAGTTTGAAATTGGAATATCGGAACGGCCTATAAATTACGGTATGCGGAAGATAACCATTAATTACTATTAAATATAATATGATTTTAATTTAACGCCTTGCTTAGTTTCTGTCTTTATCTTTTTGTTTCAAAACGTAAGAGTCGTAATGTTTATTGTAATCCTCTTTTCAAAAGTTTTCTGGTATAAAACTGTGAGTAGACTAACTTAGGATATTCTCTGAATATTATTCAGTCAGCGCTCCCTTAAAAGTAGTAAGTAGATAACTTATGTCGGTTCCAAGAAAACTTTTTAGACTTTTAGTTATTTATCCTTTGAAAAACGTTAGTTTAAAGTTAAACGTTTTCCTTAATACGTAACATGAAATAATGACGTTCTTTGCTCACCGAGTCGAGCCTACGTAAGGGCCGGCGACAAAGTGGCTTAAATTTTTTAATTGCAACCGCCTTATAATTATTATACGGCTTTGTGCATTCAGCGTGTGAGGCCTTTTGCTCGGCCAGCCTGGAGGTACGAGCGACAGACGCCAGCGGGCAATAGACGATATTACTTAAATGAAAATTCACTTAGCTACGGAGCTAAAACCCAAATGTACTCGTATAGAAGTTAATTTTATAAAAACCAAAATTCCCTTTATTTATTAAATACACTTTCGATTGTACATTGATTTGTTTGTGGATAAAAAGGCACAAAACTTACAAAATAACCGATCCACAATACATGCGTATTAAATCATCATTCAATTGCTTCTTGGACTGCACTTTAAACTGATTTTATATGTAATGAAATAATATACTTGTCCTACCGCCACCATTACTACATGTCTTTAGTCTTAACATTTTACAGTGCAATTTTTAATAAAGCTGAGCACATAAACATTTCCTTACACTTACGCCTACCGACATCCGCTCTTACCTCGCTCCGCGGCGTAAAAATTTAATAGACTCGCTCCTTGCGCGACACCCTGCTCGTACGTAACAAGACTCTTTGGCACAATATTGTGGATATTATGAACTCTTTGGCACAATATTATGAATATTATGCTCATTAGTGGGCGGTTATTCAGCTGACGTTTTCATTATAAGCTTTTGCACATAGGTTGGGTTAAGTTAGTTTCGATTTTGAATCGTGTGTGCTTTAAACAAATCGTATCCTACGTGCTTTCTAACACGTATCCGTAGTTTTCGAAGGTATGTATGTTATTGATTTACGCTTTAGCTTACCTATGAAGCTTATTATCCTGGGTCCAAATCCCCGTTGTTTGTGTTAAGCTCATATTTTTATCTGTGGAATTTTTCCTATGAGTGTTTAAGTATGTACCTGTGTATATTGTCGTCAAGTGCCCATAGATGAAGCTTTTGAGACTAGATTGAGTTGAGATGAGAATAAGATTGTTCCTTTTATATATAAAAATTGGTGACTGAAAATAACAA
The DNA here is from genome assembly GCA_905163555.1 of Notocelia uddmanniana. Lineage (NCBI taxonomy): Eukaryota > Metazoa > Arthropoda > Insecta > Lepidoptera > Tortricidae > Notocelia > Notocelia uddmanniana. Next base: position 4,548,935 of record LR991063.1, on the reverse strand, counting down.
TTTTCTGTTTTTGTTCACAGGTATTTATATAAGAGCATCAGAAGAGTAGCTACAAATGCAGTGAGTAACTAGTAAATATAAAATATGGAAGCTACAGAATATTTGACGTCTTGAATTCCTAAAATAACTTTATTTTAAAGAAAACATTAACAGTCCAGTGTGACTATTAATCATGTGCGTAAACAGGACATTTTTAACCACTTATCTGATTAAATTAGGATAGTCTCCGGTTAAATAATTAACGGTACCAAGAAACTCGAGACAGGCTCTAATGCTTGCTTTTAATCGTTGTCTTTAATTGCGCCATACTGGATAAACCCGACCATTTCCACCAAGAAACTTATTCTGCTCACACCACCCGTATTCCGAGGGGATAGGGTATATTTTAATGTAATCAAGTGGCGTTTTATTTTTGTTGTCTATTTGTAAGGACATATAGCTTTTAATTCACACGCTATGTGTTATCTAAATTGTAATAGATACTTGTTAGTTCAAGTATTTGAAGAGAATAACGTTTTTGTGCGTGATTGTATCAGGTTACTGGCCGATAAGGCTTTATGGGGTTTCTAGTGCTTTGATAGTTTTGTTCAATGCGGGCTTTGATTATAGGGCTGAGAAAGCACGGGTGACGTACGGGTAGAGGAAACTCAAATGGTTAATTGAACGCCGCTCCAGCGTGTCTCCGCTCACATGTGACGTAAGCATAGGCGTAATACACAGAAACTCTCAAATGTCTACTAAGAGCCGGGCGACACGACACTGCTCTGTTGCGTTTCGTTGCGTTGCGTCGTTGCAATGCATTCAATGTGGTATACAAATAATAAAGAATTTATTTTTAATGTCACTAAATCACTTTTCTATCGTTACAAGGTCCCTAATGTGTTCTTCACGCCCAAGTACAGTCCGCATATTAATTTGGTAGAACGTTATAATCGAGTAATTATCACGTATACCTCAACTTTCGTGGACAAGGATCACAGTTGGCAGACATTATATTCCGAAAGATGAGGCATGTCATACAAGTAAATTTTTAACAAAAAAATACCGACTCTAAACTTTGCCAGATCCCATCCTCCTCCTATATAATTTGAGGAGTTCGTTAGATTTTTCCAAGATCCGGCATCAGATCCAGATTTGGTGACAATGGGACCAACTAGAAAACATACCCATTCAAACAACAAAAAAAATTTTTGAAATCGGTCCAATAGTCTCCGAATAATCGGTGAACATAAGTACCTACATAAAAAAAAATCGACGAATTGAGAACCTCTTCCTTTTTTGAAGTCGGTTAAAAAATATATGACGCTGCGACAACGCAAACGCCACGCGACGCAACTTAGCAGTTTGGCCCGGCTCTAAAAGGGCGTTAGTTTTAAAACTGTTTTTACTGTAATCAGAATTTTGATTAGTTCAATTAAAATTTTCTGGAAATCATAAAAATGTATACATATTTTCCCTAGGGGGTAAGTGCTACTTTAGCCCCGCTTGATAAGCCTAATATGATACACTTTTCGAGCATGACAAGTGCAAAATATAAAAAAAATATTCTATTATCTACTTTCCCGACAACATACTGACGTCGCCTAGATTTCTTTACTTATATAGCGCACTAGTCTTATGGTACACATTTTTTGGTATTCTACTTTTCTGTCAACTGTAAACATTTCGAGATAGATAAACCATAGATTTTATTTTACCATTCGATCGAAACAAATCTCATGTTCCGATAATAATCGAAATTCGACACCTAACCATTATACGGTACACGATACTGTTATTTATGTCCGCTGTATGATTACTAAATGACTACCAAATGACTTCTATGGCTACCTAATGACTCCAATAATTGAATTCAGAGGTCAGCTGTGCTACCGCGAACTTCGTAAATCGAACTTCGTGTCGTGCCGTCCCTTTCACTCTCGTGTTATACTCTATATGACGGAGAGGGACGGTACGATACGAAGTTCGATTTTCGAAGTTCGCGGTAGCACTCCAGCTGTGCTATCGCGAACTTTGAAAATCGAACTTCGTGTCGTGCCGTCCCTTTCACTCTCGTGTTATACTCTATATAACGGAGAGGGACGGCACGATACGAAGTCCGATTTTTGAAGTTCGCGGTAGCACTCCAGAGCTGCTACCGCGAAACGAAAACGAACGAAATTCGAATATCTCCCTCTCCGTCGCTCGAATCTACATCTACAAGTGCGACAGACAGACAGGGAGTTATTCATATTTCGTTCGATTTTGTTTCGCAGCTGTGAGCTAATACGAAAAGCTAAGTTCGAAGTCGAAAATCTCCGTCTATATCGCTCTTATTACCGACTTCAATAGAAGGAAGGAGGTACTCAGCTCGTCTCCATGTTTGCTTGTTCTTTTGTTTTATGTATGATGTTCCCCGATAACTCTTGACCACGTTGGCCGGTTTTGATAATTCTTTTTTTGTTTTAAAGCAGGTACCCTGACATTGGTCCTATATAAATTTGGTGAAGGTCTGATGATGGGATCTAGGAGGAATCGAGGGAACTCCTCGAATTTGATAGGCACGCATATGCCGATTTCGGTATTTTCTGTAGGTAACCAAGCATTGCCTCACGGAAACCACAAATTGCGGCATAGCAAGTACAAAATTGGAGTCGGCTTTTTTTTTGTATAAATTATTTGAGTGACTTAGAGTCGAAGATATACGGACGATTGAGCTAATCCGCGTGGTCTGGTAAAAAAAGGTGATTTTGAGGGCCAAAGCTCAAGCGACTTAAATTAAAAAAAGTTTTTGTTCTCTTCTTAATGTCTTCGGACACCTAGGTACAGATGAACAAGGAACAATGTAAATATTATTTAATCTGTAGCTACATTTTCTTTTAAACAATGATTCTAATTTACATTGTGTGATTGTGAGCGGTCGTGGGCCAGCGGCGTCCGCGTGCCGCGTGCGGTATGCGAGGTTAAGCAATGTCGGGCGGTGTCAGTCCTTGAATGGGTGACCGCTTCGAGTGGTTGCTAACTGAGCGCTCCCGTGCTTTGGAAGGCACGTTAAGCCGTTGATCCCGGCTGCTGTCTATGATAGCAGTCTTTAAGCCAAGTTAGACGGCTCCGGGCGGCTTGAGAACTTCTAACAGTCAAGTTGCCCACTCACTTGACAAGCTTAATCCTAATAAGGTCTGGTTTCCCCCTCGGGTTGGAAGGTCAGATGGCAGTCGCTTTCGTAAAAACTAGCGCCTACGCCAATTCTCGGGATTAGGTAGCGGACCCCAGGAATCGTTCAGGATGCAACTGCACTGGGAATAACGCTCGGATGATGATGAATGATTCTAATTTATTTTGAACTTATTTTCATGCCGATTTTCGACAACGAGCTATAGATAGAGCCAACGTTAGCGTGCGAGCGAGACAATATTTTGGGCTCCTACAGTCGCCTTAAGGCGAAGAGAGTGGCAAGGCATTCTCCATACAAAAGTTCATCATTCAGCCGAATGACGTCCACTGCTGGACATAGGCCTGCCCCAAAGACTTCCACAATGACCGGTCCTGCGCCACCCGCATCCAGCGGACACCCGCGACCCTTACCAGGTCATCAGTCCACCGTGTGGGGGGCCTGCCCACGCTACGCCTTCCGGTACGTGGTCGCCACTCGAGAACCTTTCCGCCCCAACGGCCATCGGTTCTGCGTGCTATGTGCCCCGCCCACTGCCACTTAAGTTTAGCGATTCGAAGGGCTATATCAGTCACTTTGGTTCTGCTGCGGATGGCCTTATTTCTGATGCGATCACGCAGAGAAAATCCCAGCATAGCCCTCTCCATTGCTCTTTGGGTGACTTTGAGCCTTCTTATAAGGCCCATAGTAAGCGACCAAACCATAGCCAAACCATAGTAAGCGTACAAACGTTGTGCAAGTTTTATTCGTTAGTTTTGGCATTACAGCATTTTATTTTATTTTTTGCTTGTACATATTGGATATACGCAGAAGTTGATATAGAAAGTAAGCTTTATTTCAAAAAAATACAAAAAAGACATAATTTTAAAACCATAAAACATCAAGTCATAGCTAACAAAAACATAATCGTATTCACCAAATGTAATATATTTTTTTATACTACGACGGTGGCAAACAAGCTTACGGCCTGCCTGATGGTAAGCAGGCACCGTAGCCTATGGACACTTGCAACTCCAGAGGAATCACAAGTGCGTTACCGACCCTTTATTGACTTGGGGATGCGCTGTGTTGAGAGTGAGGGACCCACAGATTCTCCAGCAATTGTAGCGCAAACAGAAACGACGAAAAACGTGCACAAAGTTTGTATAGAAAGAGCTTGCCCTACCCTTCGCCTTAATGCAGTTTGTTGAATCAGTATGCAGTAGTAGTCATCTAAAGGCAAATCAAATTGATATTTTTATCTTGGGAATCTTGTGGAGGTTTAAATTTCACGGATCGAACAGAATGGACTGAGATTAGCATGCTAATGGTGAAATTAAGATAAAAACCTCAAAATTAAGTTCATTTTATTGAAATAAATTTAAAAACTACTAATAGTAAACATATTCACAGAAAAGGCAACCAAATTTCTAGCACAATATTGTAGTTTTACAGTGAGATCTTTAAAAATCCCTTGTAAGTAAAGGTATTTTTATTCTGATCGAATTAACAACTTAATCTAAGATTATTTTTTTATTTTTAAGAATAATTAAGATCATATTCCGGCTCGGGTAAGCGTGTCTTACTCAGTCAACAACTGTGGCTTTAGATAACCTAAATTACCTACATACATAGTTTAAAAAAAAAACAAAATAATTTATACCCAAATAAAAACCGACTCCTAACAAATTTGAGGAGTTCCCTCGATTCCTCCTGGATTCCATCATCAGACCTTTATATGGGACCAACTTGTCCCCTACCTGCTTTGAGACAAAAAAAGAATTATCAAAATCGGCCAACGTGGTGAAAAGTTATTGGGAAACATAAATACATGAATAAAAAAACAAGTGCGAGTTCGACTCGCGCACGAAGGGTTCCGTACAAATCTATAAAAACGGCAAAGAGTCCGCACTTGGCCGGTTTTTAATATTTGTTGTTGTAGCGGCAACAGAAATAAATACATCACCTGTGAAAATTTCAACTGTCTAACTATCGCGGTTCTTGAATTACAGCCTGGTGACAGACAGACGGACGGACAGACAGCGAAGTCTTTGTAATAGGGTCCCGTTTTTACCCTTTGGGTACGGAACCCTAAAAAAAACAAAATATATCCATAATCGCCACGCTTGGCATGCGGGTTGGCGATCGCAGTATTTCCACCGCACTCCAGGGATGCTGCTGCCCATCCCCCGGTGGTTTGGTCGTAGTTTTAGGACATACCGAACTGTCACAACATCCGAAACTCTTCACCTCTGTGAGACTAAAATTACCATCACTATAAAAACCATAAGTGTACAAAGAATAACTTCAAATCTAAACCCTTTAGCACAGGAATTACGGTCGAATATCTACTGGGGTCCTAAACATGTAAAGACTCTTTCATTTTCAAAATATCGTGTGTCATATACAGTCAAGTGGGCAATAAAATATTCAAACATTGACAATAAGATGGTTTTAATGGCCTTAGTCCCACGCCATTGATTTGAAAATATAAAACTTTCTCTATGTGAACAAAATCACTCACACATAACTCACTTCACGACCTTCAATAAATGTCCACTATACAAGGTACTGTAACAGGGGCAAATATTTAAAAGGACGCAGAGCATCTGCAGTAACTCCTTGTGTCCAAAAACTATTTTTTTTTTCAATACGGAGAAAATTGATCTAAAATTATGACCTCCAAGTAATGGATCTTGACACCATGCCACCATTGACACCATCAGTCAATGCTTATTTTGAGGAAGTATTAAGTTATGTTATGTTATGAGTCATATTTGTTTTTGCATTTTTTGTTTTCAAGGATATTTTTGGTATTAAAAAAAAACAATTTTATTGAGTTTACAAAATAATTCGTCATTCATATCACTTCAGAAAGGTAATAAAATACACGTAGGCCGGCACACACGGCCCGAGTCCAGCAGTGGACGTCCTTCGGCTGATATGGTGGGTTACCAACTGAGCTTCCGCGGGTATTGCTCGCGGCAACGAATCCTTCACTCCTCTAAGGCGTTCTTCCTGACTTGGCGAGGCGGGAGCGATATGTCTTAGGTATTTTGCTCTTTGACGTAAGTTTACTGATGCGGGATTACCTCACTTGATGAAATACTGTCAGTATACGTTTGCGCAGTAGTAAATACCATGCGCAAAAGTGGGCCAGTACTGCATTTGTATCGGTTATCGGTTGACAGTTTTCTCATATCGTACCCGCCTCCGCATCGACAAATCAAGAAGGCGCCTTCAAGCGTAAACGGAGACGCTTCCGTCAATTAGACAAGCGTTCATTTTAAAGCTAGTATTATTTTTCGTAGTCATTTACTAGTATTGGTTAAAATGGAGTCACAAGTTAAGAATAAATGGGACGGTAAATCAGAGTTTAATTAATTAACGGCTAATGATCCGTGTGGGTGATAACTCGAAATAAAATTAATCGCGCTAAATTAAGGTGAGCTTGGTTATCTTGGAAGGAAATTGCAATGGTTTTTATATTTTTTTTTTTGATTGTTACAGAATTGAGGCTAATTAAAAAAATACACATCTAAATTATGATTAAGTGGTTGTATTTTTTTTATCATATTATAAATCTCATATAGGTTTCCAATTTCATGTAGGTAAACAGTTTTTTAACCTAAACATTTTTTTTTAATTTTTCAAAGTACGTTGAAAAAATATTCCGTCTCTTGTTTCAAGCTAGTAAAACACGAACATGACAATTATAAATATTAAAAAATACATCTGTTTACATTCAGCGACTTTTGTCCTTTCAACAGTACCTTGGCAATATGTTAGTTTGATTTACGGTCTTACAATTTTGATGGCGTGTTATCAGGGCATTTTCCCACTGTAACTTGGACGTAAATAATTTTATGATACCTCTTACATAATTTACTCATGATTCACGCGCCATCTTGGAATTCCGACGTTAAACAGTGGTCATTGATTAATTCAAATTAACAAAAGTAAAATTACGTAGAATCGTATATGATGAATTGTCATCTGTAAAAAGTTTTTAACAATTTAATTCATCATGTTTCATTGTCTAATTTAATTTTTTAAGCAAAACATGTAGCGTGTCTGTGCGTCTTCTACAAACTGTACTTCGGTGAGTGTGCTCAGGAGCTCCATGAGCTCATACCGCCTTCCCCCTTCTTCCATCAGACATCCAGACGTACGGCTGGCTACCATCCTTACCTGGTCGAAATTCCTCTAATTCGAACCAAGCGCTTTGCATCTTCTTTTATAATGCGCACTTCTAAGGTTTGGAATTCTCTGCCGGCGTCTGTATTTCCGAGTTCATATAACCTGGACCTTTTTAAGGCACGAGTGAATAGGCATCTTCTGGGTGAGCTCGGTTCATCGTCGGCCTCATCTTTGCCCCCTGGCTAGATGCTGGCCAAGAGCAATCCCATTTTTAATAAAAAAAAAGACAAGAGATCAGGGACATAAACCTAAATACCTGCCATACGATGCCATGACGACCTGTTTAGCCTAGTTGGTAGTGACACTGCCTCCGAAGCTAGAGGTCCCGGGTTCGAATCCCGGCCAGGGCATTTATTTGTGATAGATAGATAGATAGATAAGTCATTTATTTGTGCATTTTTCACGGATATTTGTTCTTGGGTATTGGATGTTTTCTATGTATTTAAGTATGTATTTATCTATATAAGTATGTATATCGTCGTCTAGTACCCATAGTACAAGCTTTGCTTAGTTTGGGACTAGGTCGATTTGTGTAAGATTGTTCCCCAATATTATTATTATTATATAAAAATGCTTACATCGATATCTTTTCCTCAAGCACGCTTATATTATTTCCGATGTTAGGCAAGGATCAAATAAATCAGTTATATCCATTTCACTTTTTAGTATAGTTGGTTTTAGCAACTCATAATGTTTCGCCATAGCCAACATTTACATTTTGTAATCAAAAATTTAATTCCAAGTTGATATCAAACCCATATTTTTCGCCATGCTCACATATTTGCTATGTGCTATGCGCAGGAGTGATCGTATTAAACCAAGACTATTTACGTTTTTATTTTAATACCTACGCCAAAAACGCGTTCGTTGTCTCTTTGAAAGCACTTGCAAACGTGCAATAAATTCAGTGCTAAAATCTCAAACCGGATTTGATTTCACCTAACATCTCTAACCAAGGAATACCGCGAAACAATAGGCAAGCGGATTCCGCCGCCATATTGCCGAGATGCGTGTACAAAGCCTCATTGTGCGCCCATATGGGAAAATATCGCTGTTTTGTCATCCCCATTGTCCGTGACAGACAGACGGACAAACTGAAAAGACACGCTTTGAATACACATAAGAAGAAAGGCTATGCATATGAGTTAGTTGTGAGATTATGTAAATATGTTTGTTCTTGTGGTCATGTTTTTGTAATTAGAGATGAATGGAGTGTACATAGTGTCAAGTTAGTATTATCAAATGCGTAATTTTGTTTCAGTCTTAGAAATGTGTGTGATATCGTACGATTTTAATTGTATTGTTTCTAAGCAATAGGTATCTGTTTGTCGGTGTCATAAAGGCACTATTGCTGTATATAGGTAATCAAAGAAACTGTGCCTTTTGTTTGGGAACTTCATGAATATAAAAAATAGAGAATCTTGTTCAAATTAAAAGCTATTCAACTATGTACTAAAATAAAACTACTTAATTTGTACCAATGAGTATTGTATTTCTGGTGAAGATTAAGGTCTCTAGAGTTCCCGTGGACGCATTGTGTTGACGGTGAGGCATACGTACTGTCTTACTGTCAGCACAGTAAGTGTTCTATATATATATATATATATATATATATATATATATATAGGTAACTTTACAGAGTACTGAACTTACCAGTGACGTTTTATATGGCGCCGGCAGTCATCCCATATAAACTATAGAAACTGCTCCATCTTTGCATACAATCTAATTGTAACGAACAACTTACGATTACAGACGGTTTGGTGCAACCCTTATTGACTTGCAAGTATGTATACGGTACGGTATGATATCTGCTCACTAAGGCGCAAATCAAATTCTTTGCTTTTCCTTAGGAATTGTCGTGCCATAGACAAAACCCCGAAACAGTTTAATTTTGGAGACTCCCTTTTATAACCATAAATAACATTATCCCATACCAATCTACGTTATTGGACGTTTATTAGGAGAAATGACACACTTATATATTTTATCAGGCATCCGAACGGCCGACTGTTCTGAACATTCCGTGTATAGAATGTGGATGCTTGGCGTTAAAATTTCGATTAGAAACCAGTTGGTATTGAGTTATTTCAATCATTTTGTTACTAATGTGCTTTTTCGTGTCACCTGCTAACGAACTGTAGAATTTATTAACATTACGCTACTATATTAAAAATTAAATTTAAGATACAAATACGTAAATCATTAGCGGTAAGTAAGCATATCGAGTAACATTTTTATTATAATAACGAAAATTTTCTATAAACAGTGTAAATATTTGGTTTATTCGTGTCTTACGATGATTTTTGCCAACATTGAGGAAAAAATATTATTAGATATTTAACGGTGGGACAATAACTCAACTAAAAAAAAAAATTGCTTAGTTAAATGCCCCTATTAGGAGAGCGTAAACGCGAACCGTGAAGGTAATTACTATGATTTATATTAACATATTTTATTTTAACATAAACGTTAACGATCTAACGACCAGTTTCGCTCAAGCCTTTTGTGTCCATCAAAGTAAACATTAGGTAACCAACAGAAAAGGAAACCTCGACTAGTTCTAAAAGGCATCTTGAACCTACGATTGTTGTATTGTGTGGTCCTTGCAAGGATTGAGCAACGATTTCGCAAATATTTGCAATCTTTTTGTTCTTTTTAAATTTAATGATTCCACCAACGCAACCAAGCGGTACAACGGTCAACAAAAGACTGAGCGAACCATAGACACCGAGGGTTTGTCAGCCATAGACAAAAGCCTTTCATTGGCGGAACAATGACGGGTTGTCTTTGCCTCATTTATCATACAGGCAGGTTACTTTCATCCAGTAATTACAATGTACTGAGGATTCAGACATTCAGAGAGGCTTTGAGGGTCGTCATTGTGGGTATTAATTACGAAACTACTCGGTATTTTTCACTTCATTGTTAGAGCTATAAAATATTTTCTAACCGTTTCTGTTCTCACATCAATTTTAGTCAGTGTTGTATGATATGATATGTGATAAAAATAAGTCTTGGTCAGTGTTGCCAACATTACTGTGGACATCGGATACCCAAAGTACTTTATGGTCGAACCTACAACAAAACAACTGGCATAATTAGTAGGTAGATCAACGAAGGCGTCTTGCCGATAACGCTTTAAAATTCGGAAAAGGAATCCCGTTCAAAAAAGTTAATCCCACGAATAACGAGCATTGTTATATTCGAATAAGGTCTTTTATAGTGGCTACTTCATTTGAGATGCTCGTTTTTTAACGGCGGTTATATTTTTTGGGGCCATACTGGTATCTCTTACAAATTACGAGGCACTATTTAGTGAGAGAACATTAGTGAGATAATAATTCGTAGAATCAAGTTACACAATTACAAGGTGAGGAATGAGACGAGATTTAGAATTGGTAGTTAAAAGTTCCGTGAATGTTCCCACTGGTATAAAATAATGAAATATGTTTTGTTATTGCTCACAATTTACTAGCATTTATCAGAGTTCATGTTTCCTAGCGACAGTCCTTAAGTATGTTCTTAGTAAAAAAGCAGGGTCTAAATATCAAGTCGAGATGCTCATTAAATTTGCAACGATTTAAATTAGAAACAAAAGCAAAACATCTTCGATAAAGCACCCTAATTAAAGAGCCAAAAATTCAACTTTCGAAAATATTCCAAATTTAAAACACAAAAGACTACTAGCGGCGTCGCAAAGGAAAAAGACGATAGTTTCCAGCCAGTCAGAAGCCATTTGCAGCGCTCGAAGCGACGTGAAGCGTTTTAAAGGGATGTACTCGTATTGCCGTTGTTCGGGAAGTGCCCTCGCTCGCTAATTGTTTGCGGAAAGGGCTGCTCAAGTATTGTTCCGCTGAGTTTTTATGGTCGGCAGAAAAAAATCTTATTTATTTATATAAAATTTTATACAAATAAATATATAAAAATTTTATATAAAAATAAAATTTTATATAAATAATTATATAAATAAAAGTTTACTGTACGTTGCCGGACTTTACGGTAGTTTGCGGTGGAGATCAAACATTTTATCCTACCGTCAATCTACTTCAGCGGACTGTTTTCACGGAGCAGTTGTTTTATTTCAGGATAAATACAAGAGAAGACACTTATATGGCTTGAAAGAAGTGATTGATTACCTTATCGTTTACCACTTGTTAACACTACGGTGACCAACCTATAAGTCAACGGGCTCGCAGTAGTTATTCAGGGTGTTTAATGTACTTTATAGTATAGACAAAACTTTCAAATGAATAAGGACTTGATACTCGTACAGGACATCTCGGTATTTTATTCCTGTAAATAATACACTATAAATCAACAATTTCAATGCAATTTTATAAACGAAGCATCCGACATAGTATTTGTTTTTTTATTTAATATAAATGAATTAACGAATGTCCTGTCCTGGCTGTACTTGCGCATTTCGACGGGACGCGGCAATTTTTCTCTAATTAAAATTATACCGATTGTCGTACCCGTGCCGCGTTTGTTCCACGCGTGCCGCAACAAGAGCACTTGTGCTTTTTAGTGCCCGCGTTTACCCTTCGCAACGCTCCATATCCAAACGTCCTTTATAAAGGACATTCCAAACAAATGTACGACGTTCTCGCTTTCAATTACATGACTTTCCAAGGTACTACGTCCTTTTAAAAGGACATAGGTTTGTGGGAGTTTTTGTGGTGTATGTGACCTTTCGGAACGAGTATTCGCTTTGCCGGCTAAGTTCGGTAAAAAAATAATGGTTCAAAAAATCATGTTTCCCACTCAGAGTCAAGGGTTAGTGCTACCAAAATGAACGCTATTTTTATTGTTTGTTGTGAAGTTGGCGAGTGGAGTTTGTAAATGGAAATTTATGCGGGTAATGCTGAAATGGGAATACGAATAGTAAAAACTATTTAGTACACAAAGGTCCTACTAAACCAACAATTAGTAATATCTATATGTGAACGGGGTCAATTTTAATTTTATTTCTCCAGAATTAAATACCTAGCACCTTTTTTTTCCGGGTTATTAGTAGCACCGGTAAGCGATCCCTCCGAAGATGGATCCCTTACCGTTGCCTCCAGGGCGCACCTGCCAGAACCCTTCCCCCAGACCCGCGAAGGTCCACAGGAACTGGAAGAACCCAGACCCTCGTGGAGGTTACCCGACTAGCGCCCCAAATACTTAGCACCTGGGCATCTTGTGTTTTTCCTAAAAATATGAGTTTTCCCGAAGTTTACACCTGGCTAGATCGATTTTTCGCCCACATGAACCGCCGGATTGTAACTGTCATCGAAATCTTTAAAGCCGTCCATCCGAGATTCCAGAAAAAAACATATAATAAAATAATTGCTCGTTTAAAGATATTAAAGAGATTAGATTATATGAAAGGACATTTAGGCAATCGTGATATTTTTATTAAATGACAAATAAACAAGGTACATGTTATTATTATTAAGCCATGAATTGTATTATCGGGGCCAAACGACTTTTTACCGACACATTTTTGTCATTTGCCCACTATTCGGATTTTAATTAATTAAAAAAACTGAGGACTTGTTGTTAGTGAAATTATTTATAATTGTGATTATATCATTACCTTATATTATAATTTTACATTATAATCTATTATTCAAAATTAAAACTAATTTGGTAACTCAGTAGATAATTCACTATTTATCATACGATTCCGAGGACAGTAACTCATTAGACACTTGTACCTAATTTCCACAAGTTTCGGAAATTTATATATACCTAGTTTACAGTACTTGGCGAAGATCGATTGATAATCTAGTAACTTGACTACATCATCAAAACTGAAAATAAGCACTGGTATTATATTTATAAAAACATATATGTTAGTTGGAATCCGGTAAAATAAAGGTGTCGGTATAAAAGTTGTTTGCCCCAGTAACAGGTAACAGAGAAGATAAAAACGAACATTAGATTATCCATTCCGTTCAGGCGCATGTACGAGTATATGCATAAGCAGGATTCATTTTTAAGCTGCGCTCTAATGACTCGACTGGTTGGCCTAGCTATACTTAAATATATTCTGATTGCAAAAATACACTCCTAAAGGAGTTAAAGGACCAACTGCTGGCTGGAAAGCCCATATTCAGCCATGCGTTCCTTTTTAAACTTCGAACTTTGTAAAACAGCGTGCGTTCCATTTTAAAACTTCCAAAATCGCCAGCCAGCATTTGCCTTATCTGTTCAAAGTTCCTTCCGTCACATTAGCGTCATAAAATTCGCATATTGTGCGCGCCCGGCGAACCACGCGTGGCGAAAAAATCGCAAGATAACCTGAGACAAATCGTGTGGCGATGACGCAGCGACAGTTAATGACGCAAAAATCTCCAAACGTCACCGTGACGCGGGAGCGTGCTTGTTAAAAAACTCCCATGAAAGCACCCTTTGTGGCCGGTGATTGGTGATTTTGTTTGATTTTTCTGATGTTGATTTAATTGGGATTGATGGTCGGTTGTGTCGGAGTTTCAATGGGCGCGGTGCTGTTGTTGAGGGGATTAGCGCACCCGGTAACGTTCAGGTTGTTTCTTCTATTGTAATGTACGTAAATTAAGCAATTTTTGACAGCCGGTGTGCTTTAAAAGAGAGGCTTTCCGTTTAAAACCCTTTTATAATAATATAATTTTCATATTTTGCTATATTTTGCTTCTTATTACACTAATTAACACGAATTTTACATGTAAAAAAAAACAATCATAGGTAAATAAATATTTAAAATAAAATAACGAATCTTGAATAAGTAACCTGATTATATTTTCATAGACCCACAATCTAATCTCAAGTAGGTATTACGGCAATTAATTATGTAAATTTTATTATTAAGTGGCATCAGATGACACAAAGCTCCATACTAAATTAATAACAAATAACCTTTCCACAAAGAATATTATAAGCCGCTTAAACAATCTAAGCACGCTTTCACAACACCCTCCCTTTCCCCCCATTTTGACATAAACAAGCGAAAGCGAGACAAAACATCACGCGATTAAGAGGGTTAACAAATCGTAGGCATCATCAAATGTATTAGATGAACTTATTAAAGATGCCAAGGGTCCCTCATTTATATGAAACTAAGTCCCCCAGAGGAGACACCGGCAATAATGTCCTTTATAAAATACATTGGATAATAGTTCGTAGTGCTTTGTAATAAGGTTCTTTCATTATAAATACAATAAACAGGGTGTATCAAAAGCTAACAGAAGCATCTTTGTTTAAACAGATAAAATCTCTTTGACAATTTGCGCTTATTCAAATAGGTATCCCTTTAGAGAGCTTTAGGTTGTTTTTAATTATAATGCTTTTATTTTTTTATCTATAAGGGCGTTGGGTGCGATACTGATTTTGATGTTTTATGTATATTAAAATATTATACCATAAGATTTTAATGGCCGGGATTCGCTACTGATTTGCATTTTTCATTTTATTTAAGTTTAATACTGTTCCTTTTCCTTGTTATGACTCACTTCGTTCTAAATATAGAACAATTTCTAAACAAGCTTTAAACTGTTATGAAATCAATAAAATTCCAAATTCTGAAATGCATAATTTTCCCTCTAGCATACACTCGAGATAAAAATAACAGTCATAATTAGATTTGACTGGAAAAAAATCAAATCAATTACGAGTAACACGAAGTATAAATACACAAATTGTATTATACCTCTAATTTTAAAGCTACCAAAACTCCAGCTCATTATTCATTCCTACCCCAACACTAAATAATCATTACCGGTAAAGCAAACACGACTTAACGGTTCCTTTCCGAGATCTCGTGAAACCGAACGACGTTCAAAATTAACAAAACTGATTACATTTGCGAATCTCAAAGCCCGTTTGTTTGGCCGATTCTTCCATGCCGATGGAAACAGTGACGTATAAAAAACCTTTTTCGGCGTCAGACAAAATGTGTTTGCTTTGCTTTTATTTTACACGTATTGTGTACAAAAAAACGCCCAACGCATGATTAATCTGTGTTTTATTTGAGCACGGTGATGGAAAAAATACGATTCGTTACCATCGACAATTCGGTTGCGTTGCTTAGGTTATGACATACATCATATGCATTCTAAAAACCTGATTTTTGGTGTTTGTGGATAGTTCATAGTCATTTCAATCACTATGAATTAGTGTAATTTTAACGTTAACTTTAACAATCGTTTTAACTATTTTTTTAATCATCATGCAGCCACAAAACGATATCCATAGGTATATTAATCTGAGATATCTGCGTAATCGGTTTATTTATTGACTGTATAAATTACTTTCGGTACCAATAATCTATCTAATTAATTTCTCATGTATACCGTCTTATATTAGATACCTCGAAATTCGTGTTTGAACTCGCAAATTTTGTTTATTATATTCGTCATAAGCGCTAAACGTTGCGATTAAGATTCTAAATTCAAACACAAATCGGTGGAGTCAAAGCGTTTGTCAAATTGCCTTCTCCCCTTGTGGGATTCCATCTTCGAAATTGTTACTGATTGTCTGTTTACATTTCTGTGCTTGTTTCGAATTTAAAGACGTTCATTTAGCTACGGGCTCTGATGTTTCATTCCTTTCCCCTCTGGCGCCTGTGGATGGTAATGATTGGAGGGGGAGGAGGATCAATTTAAAATGGTGCTTTTATTAGCGTTTGGTACATAATCGGTCGTGAATCAAAGGCTTTCGAATTTGGAAATTTGATGTTTCGCCGATATGTAACTTTCGCAAATTAGGGAGCCATCTTGTTTGTTCTGCCTGTCTCCCGTTCTGTCAAGCCGTCTATTCAAATATGGCGTCGTAGGTATGTATTAATTTTAACACTCGCTATCTATTCTCTTTTACCATTAACATGTATAATTCTAGCTAGAGCCACCTGGAACGTCATAGTAACAATGACAGCTCAAATGAGGTTAACGTTCTTAGTACTTGAAACTGACCGAATACTTGATACTTTCAATAGTTTTAATCTTGTCATATTTTACTTCAACATATAATAATTTATTTATTGATAAAACAAAAAAAACGTAACTAAGAACTAAAACTAATCAAAATATATTTATTGTCCATAAATATGTCAAAAGTGGGGACGTTTACATTCAGTAGGTACTAGAAGCAGGTACTAAGACTTATATGCTGAATATCATGTGCATAAACACGAACCCTTAGGTCATATATCGATACCCTAGTTCACAATCGTAATAGTTACGGAAAAAACGGTTCCGAAATAAAAACTTTATGATTTATACACTATTGTCCTAATTACAGCGAAGCCTTTCTCTTAATTATTAGTACGATTGTGAACTAGGGTATCAATACGTACGATTATATATTGATATTTATATCACACAATAATGATTGAATTGTAATGGGTGTGGCGATCAGCAATGATCGCAGTAATGCGAGAGTTTGGTAGCCTATAACAATAATAATATCATCTATTATATAATTGTAGTTGCATACTTTTGTTCATTCTTTCATGTAAGTAATTACTTCCGCAGCCTATTTAGTATGAAAACTATTACACTTAATTAAATTAATCTCTCGATTACTTGATTAAACGCATCTTATAGTAAAATGCATTATTACATTAAAACGTAGCCTTTCCCTTTTCAAAGCCATAAAGGATCTTAGAGGGGTTCCTATTCAAAACCATTCGACATTTAACATCCCTATATCGCCCGAAACATCCGAAGAAATTCTACAGACATTTTTCAAATGGGCGATTCTGCTGACCACTTGCATAAATTATTCTCCGGGCTTGTCCTTTTGATAGGACACAGCCTTTTGTGAAAAATTACAGATCGGAAAAAATAATTTGGACATTTTCTTTAACATCTCGAGGATCTTATTATGTGTTTTTTATAAAGAATCCATTCTGTATTGACATTTTCTCTCCTTTGATCTCTGTTTGGAGATAATAACGTATTTGTCTTTGAAAATTTTAATAGACTTGCGTTTCGAATTTGAGGGTATTGAGGCTAAGAATTTGTTTTAATTAGCATCAATCGCATAAAGTTATTAAATTTCACGCATACACAAATACAATAGATAATGTAATGCCAATATTTGGGCAATTTTTAGGGGACTATAACTAACACAGTGTAACATATCTAATCCAACTTAAATCCCTTGAAATATCACTAAGAATAATGTGACAATTTATGTACATAACACGGTAAAAAAAAAAAAAATTTGTACCGGCATATGGTCCTTCGAACCGGATTATATTACTATTATAGAAAAAGTTGATAGGTGTCTTATCAATGACCGGTTCGAATCCCGGCAAGGCCAGGGCAAATATTGAATGTTTCCTATGTATGTTTATTTATGAATATTGAATATATCCTCGTCTAGCACCCACTACACAAGTCTTTTTGAGCTTTCTATGGGGCTAGTTCAATTTGTGTCAGACTTCTCCCTAATATTAATTTATTTATTTGTATCCACCAACTACCCATTTTCATCAATACAATGTAAAGTCAGTCATACTATGTGAATTACAATGAAATATACTATAGTTAGTTAACATAGTATGGATTCGTTACCAATCTAGTGGCATTACGCAAATGGGCAATAATCGGTCGAATGCACAACACTGTAATCCTCCTTTAGTGCACAACAATAGCACATATTCGTGTGTGTGGCTAGCCATTTCACTAATTACTCTGAAACAATACCTACCCATAGTATAGTACCTATAAGTACAAATAGCGGTTCAACCATATAGAATCCGTTCGCGGATAGATATCCGCGCCTGTCCTGTACCGCGTGCGGTACACGAGGTTAAGCAACGTGGGCCTGGGTCAGTTTTTGGATGGGTGACCGCTTTGAGTGGTTACTAATTGAGCGCTCCCGTGCTTTCGAAGGCACGCTAAACTGTTGATCCCGGCTGCTGTCCACAACAGCAGCCGTTAAGCCAAGTTAGAGGCCTTCGGGCGGCTTGAGAACTTGTATCTGTCAAGTTGCTCACTCACTTGTCAAGGGGGGTCGAAGTAGCACCACGTTCGTAAGGAGTACCCACCGTTACCCTACACGTGACCCGTGGGTGGTGCTAAAAGTGCATAAAACAAGGAACCGTAAGTACTGTCTTCTCGAAGATCTCACGGTTCGAAAATGAAATGCCATACGATTCCCGATCGAAAATAAAAAATTGAAAAATTTATCACCCCGGGCGCGATTTGAACCCGCGACCTCTGGAATCCGTCCATCGCTCTTTCCAACTGAGCAACCGCGGGTTATCCCAAGGCGACCAATCTTTCAACCAGTTCACTCTTTTTAATTAATTAAGCCTTGGGAGACTTGTAGCGACATCTACCGTCAAAGTTGCTACAACTTTTTGAAACGGCACCAGCGTCTCAAATTACATTACATCTCATTAGTAACAATGTGCTACCCCATTCTAAATGTAAATACTTCATTTTCGATCGGAAATTATAATTCCGCTAAGTGGACGTTTCCGCTTGTAAAAATATTTGCCATACGATTGTTATTATTATTACCATATCTATCTATCCATCTAATATCTTTAAACGAGCAATTCAGGATCTCGAAAACGGCTCTAACGATGTCAATGAAATTAACATTACAAGGATTTACGGGCGAAAAAACGATCTAGCTAAAGTGTCATCTCCGGAAAAACTCGTATTCTCCGGAAAACCACGAAGGACACCCGCTCATAACCTGACTTAGTCTCATAGCTAGATAGAGATAGTTCAATTCACAAAGAAACGCCTAGCCTAACTCCTTTTTCGGGTTCCATACCCGAAAAGCCCAAACGGAGTTCTACCTATTACTCGCGTGTCCGTCCGACTTACCTCACGCCCATGTGATGGTAGCGAAATGGCAAAGCTAGATATTTTGACTAAGGTGTAAAGATGAAACAGCTCCCCACGACATCCTGGAATGCGAAGGTGTAGCTACGCAACGGACTCAAATCCTGAACGCACCGAGGCCTCTCCGCGAAGCCTGTGGTGACACCAGGAGGATCCTGCGCTTCTGGTCGGAGTTAGGCTGGCTAGATCCCTAGCCGGCGTTCACGTCACGCACAATGGTCCGACTTTCACGGACTAAGTGCGGAAAAAGGAGTCCATAACCATAGGTAAGGTGTAAAGTTTGGGAAGTTAGAGCATGATGTATAGTTAGAAGCTCGGGCGAGCCATGGTCTCATCTTGGCAACATTATACATGAAAATATTTTTGGTGGGATAAATACTTCAGTACATTTAGTTTTTTTTCCGAAACATAAACACAAGCGAAAGCGGTTGCGTTTAGTCACAAATTCACAATTTGTATGGCAACAAATAGTTACCACCAAAGGCCGCCGGGGGCGCGAGCGGTTTGTTTGTGTTTATTTATCGAAATAATATCTACTGGAGGTACAGTAGATAGTTACCTAACCGCTAACGCTCGCAGTCATCATTATTTCAATGTATTTAGTTTCTATGTTTTGCGGTTAACACTTTCACTGCCAATGATTTCGTAGCGCTACTCTCTCTCTCTGGTCGTTCCCTCATGACTGAGGATCGTGGTCATCACCAGGCGACCTACACTTGGAGTAAATTATTTGCTTCCATCGACTTCTGTTCATCGCCTCCTTCACGATGGAATAGAACTTGGAGGAAGATGAGTCCTTCAGTTGATCTGTCCATCTAGTAGGAGACCGGCCTCGAGCTCGTTTGCCATCTGTGTTCCCTACCACTATCAACTTTTCCAGGCTCTCATCTCCCCTTCGTACGATGTGGCCGAAATATGCTAGAATCCGTTGATGACATATCGTGGACAAACGAGTTTTAATTTTGAGTCATAGCGCTACACTCGTAGTCATTATCATGCGAAAAGCCGTATGTAGCGGAAAGCGCCTTCGAAACAAGCGCCCACCTAAAATGAATGTAAGTAAGAGCTACGTCTAAACACGAAGACGGACCAATTTTGTTTACATCCAAAATGGGCTTTACGTATTTATACCATTCAATCGACGCTTGCGCCTATTTACATTGATATTAACCTTTCGTACAATATAACAGCGGTCAAAACTAAATATTTATTTTTATACAATCCCAGTGAAGAGCCGACCAAAATACGTCCGCTAAGAATAGAAGATATAAAAAGTTTAAATACACAGAAACACTTGTATAGCATAAACAAAATAAGACACCCAATTCTCTTAATCTCGCGGCTCATTAAATTATTCATCCGCAAACTGAACTCTAAATCCAAAACTCTAAAGTTCAAATCCCAAAAAAGAATGTAACGTTATACGAGTTTGAGATAGTTACCGAGGAATTCTTTGTAAAGTACTGGCCAGTTACAATAAATGTTCGTATTAGAGCACTTAATAAAATAACAAACAGCGCTGTTCAGTGTTGCCAGACGTCTAAATAAGAACGAGTAAACACTAGCTTTTGTCTATCCAACAGTGTGATAGGTGATGGAACACAATGTAAGAGAATGCCGAATCAATGTAGAAGATTTTAAATAGGTAAAACTATTTTCGAAGGCCTAAAATTCACCTGAATTTGCGCTTTCGCAAATGGTTTACTGCTCCAACACCACAAAAATAAGTCGAAAATCTTGAAGACGAACAGAACAAACCAAAAGCAACAAATAAGCTGATGACAGCCTGAGTACATTTTCATGTTTACGTTTCTTAAATCTAAAGATTAGTGTTAATGAAAAACCCTGACCCCAACCGTCCCGATGACCGTTGAAAACGATTCCAATTGTGAATAAAAAACAAAATCGAATTTTAAATTAAACGTCGCGGAATACGCAGACCACAGACAATAACCATTATAACGATAACAATCACGACAATGTCATCGATACTGGCCGGCCACACATTCCATATTTAAATCTCCATAAACTCAAAGATTTGTCGGGCACTTTTAAAAAACATAACATAAGAAGAAAATGGCGGGTGTCATTTAAATAAACCCCTTTATTCCGTCGGCGCCGATTTTAATAATAACATCTCCGCTTTCTTTATTCGTTCTTTTGAAAATCTTTTTTTAAAGCAAAGTAAGTTTATTACTAGTCCGATCAGGAATTTCAATCTTACATCCTGGAGTTAACTGGCTTTGATGTAACCGGTGCAGAGTTTCCAAGCGACTTTGCACCTTATTATTTGAACTGACGGTTCATTTTGTAACGTTTAGCATGTCTACCTGTATTCTATGGTGATTTGCAAGATAAGGGAATTTGCATCGAAGGTGATTGTGGCTCATTAATACCGGATGCTATGAAAGAATGGGGGAAGATCGCTTTTCAATTTTCATCTTACAATTATGGAGTTCTTTTCTTAGATAAATTGATCTTTTTGCATCACAATTCCGTTGTGTGGTGTCTTAGTTTTACCTTATATTGTTTTTTAGTGAAACCAGCACAATATTCACGACACTTTTCGAATGTAAATGAAAATGTCATTTAGATCTTCTTTACGCATGTTCAAAAACATTATGTAATCACAATCACCCTGCAGGCACTGTCAGACGTTTGAACCACACAATACTGAGCTAGGAACAGATACAATGCCTAGTCATTATATTTTACTGCACACTTCTTGCTGGTATGCCAATTCGACCTATGCATTTCCTTTGATGTGTGCTAAAAACCGACAAGTCAACGAATACGCGTATTGCTATTCGCGCTTATGCGTTATTTGTTCGAATAAAGCAAACATAGACGAATAAATGCAGGCGCATAAGCCGAACAACGAATATCGCATACCGTGCGGTTCCACCATGAGATGACAATCTTTTCAACAACCCAATCTATATCCAACAATAAAAATAGCTCCATTTAAATACCACATTGTAAATGGATTTCAATATATCCGCGGTAAAGGCGCGGACAGACGAGTATACAATGATTTGTCAGTCGCGTCGGCCGTCAGTCAACGTCGTGTGTAAACCGCTTTATGTTTAAAACGACGCGATGACAGAGCATTGATAATGTTTTAAGTACTGTAAACTGTAAAGTAATAGTGGTTATATAATGTGATTTTATGATTTGGATAACTTTGGCGTGCGTGCAGGGCTAGAATAACTGGTATTTTTCGGAATCGGTATTGTGACCATGATCCAGGAACCGGTATTAGACATGGTACCGGTAACCTATATACCGGTATGCTACGTGCGGTACCGGCGTGCTAATACCGATATTTTTTCTTATCCGGTTCTCTGGAATCAAAACGACGAGAACCTATAAATACCGGTATGTTACAGGTATTTTCGGTACCGGTTCCAAGCCCTGCGTGCGTGTACACATCATCACATTCACTGCCAGCCACGCACTCCAGAAACAAACTTACATGTGCATCGGTGGCAGTGAATGCGTTAACCACAATTTAGATCCTCCTCCTTTGGCACCTAATCCAAAGATTTGGCGCGGGCAATTGTTTTAGGGAAGCGACTGCCATCGCTCGGCCCAGCGGCCCAGGTGTCGCTGGGAGGACAGTGTGGGCGGGTCTGCGTCAGCTTCAGGTCGGCCACTGGCAGGAAACGGCGAAGGATCGGCAAGGATCGCGTGCCCTCGTTTGAGAGGCCGAGATCCTCTTTGAGTTAGACTGCCATCTGACCTAACCCAGGAGGAAAGTAAAAGCTTGGGAGTAGACCGGTTTCCATATGTTTTCTTTCACCGAGAACCTACCTGTATGTATAAATATCAAATGATATTTTATACTTGCATAAGTTTTTTTTTTTAAACCAATTACGAACAATTAATAACAACCCGGCGTCTGTATGTAGGTAAGTATGTATGTACGTAAGTACATTGTGCATATATTTATCTTACATAAATTTACCTAGTCCAAAACTAAGCAAAGCTTGTGCTATGGTTACTAGCGAATTACATACTTATATAGACAAATACATACTTAAATACATAGAAAACATCCAAGATTCAGGAACAAATATTAGTGCTAAAATACACAAATAATGACCTGACCGGGATTCGAACCCGGGACTTCCGGCTTCGAAGGCAGGGTCACTACCAAGTAAGCCAAAGTGGTCGTCACATTCGTTTGAGTTATACATGTATTTTTAAACGAGTTGCGAATACAATACTCTTGGCAAGCCACTACTTTAGTTGTCAGTGTGTATATGACCTATATTGTAACTTTATTAAGGAGTCCTTACACATTTGACATTACGTATACATTTCGAAACTACAAACTGTTATACATTTGAAATAGATACTGAGAATTCTCTTTTACATCAAACTGACAGACATACACACAAATATTCTGTTTGCATGAAGTGTTTATGATTAACGACAAAAAGTTTGTTCTGGGTTTTAAAAACATTATATTTGTTTTAAAATTGTACTGTACATATGTCGTTTTAAAGTTAGGCTATTGAACGATTGTTTATTTAAGTGGTGTAATGTGATGCTGATATTTTTGCTAACTACGTTTTTAACGTGGAAAATGTTGGAATAAAAAATCTTATATTTTAATCAAAGAATTGCCTCCTTTTTAGAGTTCCGTTCTCGAAGGGTCCAAACCTGTCACTCGTGTGTCCGTATGTCGTCTGTCACAGATTTTGTTCAGAAGAATTTTTTAAACTTCCATTGACCTAAGAAATTGAAATTTGGTGATAATGTTTAATATTACGTATATTTTACCAACAAATACCAATATATTGACAAATCACATTTGTTTCTAGTTATACGGAACTCTCGGTGCGCGAGTCCCACTCTACAGGCCAATAATATGTCAGCTTCGAGTTGTCTTTGACTAACTTTTTGTAATACTTTTTGGATTTTCACATTTAAACATTGCATACTTGTTGAGAAGAATTTAGACTCCTTGTAAGACCGCCAAGAAGATCCGGTCACACAAAACGGTTTATTTTGGAGTACCGGTAATGTAAAAAGTAAAATTACAGTAGAACCGTGTTATAAATAAATATAAATATTGTGGGACAATCTTACACAAATCGACCTAGTCCCAAACTAAGCAAAGCTTGTACTATGGATACTAGACGACGATATACATACTTATATAGATAAATGCATACTTAAATACATAGAGAACATCCAAGACCCAAGAACAAAATCCGTGCTAAATGCACAAATAATGCCCTGGCCGGGATTCGAACCCGGGACCTCTAGCTTCGGAGGCAGTGTCACTACCAACTAGGCTAAACAGGTCGTCGTCGTGTTAGTACCTACTTAGCCAATTTCGATTTGTGTCCAACTTATGTATGTATGCAACTTCTAACTTGGGTAACATTACAACAGGGTGTAACAAAAATGACGTGGGTTCGTCTAAGGCAGGGGTCGGCAAACCGCGGCTCGCGAGCCGCATGCGGCTCTTCCAGGTCTCCTCAAAAATATAATGATAAACCTAAAACAGGTAGTCTTGGCTCTCTGAGGTCCCCAAAATATGATATTTTTACTGAATTTGGCTCTTTTATCAAAAAGTTTGCCGACCCCTGGTCTAAGGCGTTAAATGGTATCGCATTCTGACTAGGAAAAAAGCAGGTAAAAATGTTTTCTATTTTTTTTTCTTCTGTTCCACTTGAATTTAGCTTCGTCAAAATTTGCCAATTCCCCAAGCAAAACAAAGAAAATTGCGTAAATTTTTTTTTTGCCTATTTATTTCTAGTGAGTATAATAATAATAATAATAATAATAATTTTATTCAATCACAATTATTACACATTACAAAAACAGCTGTTGATGCCTCTTTTTAAGTAAGTTATACCTGTGTTAAGAGGCACCGCTCTTCATTAATACAATACAATTGTAAAGAATAAGATTAACAAAAAATTAAGTAATCCAAAGATTACTATGCTAGAAATAACATAGGATCAGATGAAATAAACGAACAGTTCTAAGAATATTTTAACAATCTTTACATATTACGTAACAATCCATCTTACAAAGAAATAGTAAGTATATTATAACTATCTATTGCTGAATAAATATTTTTAAAAGTGCAGTGTGTTTTATGAAGGTGTTTTTGTGTGTGTGTAAATTTTATATTTTAACTAAAATAGGTTTTCTATTTCGTGGTAGCTTTTTGGTTTTAACCAGTTTGTTATCGAGTTTTTACATTCGTAATATAATAGGTGATGCATATTGATTGATTTAGTAAGAGTATGCGATACCAATTAACGCCTTAAACGGATACACGCCATTTTTGTTGTGTACCTAATAGAAAACATCCAGATCTGTAGCTATCGAGAAATTGACCTGAACCTTTTTGCTGTAGGTAGGTATAGCACGAAAGGGAAAGAACAGCTTAAAATGATTAAAGAACATTGTTAGATAAAATTAATCGCTTATGACCTTTTGCGAGCCCAACGTAGACCTAAAAGTATTAACACCTCCCACCCCTTATCCATTTAAAGTCAACAAAAAAGTCCTTAAACAAAACCTCCCAATTGAATTACATTTACTTTCAAAAACCTCAAAGCAGCTCATAAATCATTCACAAGTGAATCCAAGATGGCGCACAAAGATAAAATGCAAATTGCCCGCCAAAAGCCACAAAGGGATAGACAAACTCGAGACTGCATCTCGTTTGCATCTTGCATCGTTACCCGGATGGGCTTCACCCGGATTTTTGCCCGGATACGCTTGTTATACCCGGCCCGTTAGCTTGAGGCTCCTCCAATTATATCTAGCTCAAACCGGCTGGAACTGGCTGTAACTTTTTAATTTTTTCGGCGTTCTTAGGTCCGTGGCGGTTTTGGGGCTGTTTGAAAATAGAAACATTGAGCGGAATTTCAAAATATAGTCCCGTCGTACCCGTAGTCTTTTTAATAAAGTATAGTATTTGATCCGTTTTCAATATTCTTGTCTGATTTTCAGCGGGCCTCTGATGGTTGCCATTTTATCACTTACCGTCTTACCATCGTGGTACAGACATTCGTTACGTTCTGACAAGTATTCGAGTGCGAGAGTGACGGGCGTTTTATTCAAGACGATAAGTGATAAAATGGCAACCTTCACGCGCCCACTGATGGGTATTCTTTCATAGGTAGGTATATATATATATACAAGGGTACAAGGGAGTTGAAAAGTGGTAGACGGTAGACCGCTTCCTTGCCGGACTGTACATAGCTAGGTACTAATATAAAATCACGCCTGTATTCCCAAAATGGGTAGCCAAGCATAACACATGAATTTTGATATTTATCGAATGGTATTTTATTTTTTGAACCGTGAGATCTTCGAGAAGACAGTACGGTTTCCACTTTGCTGCACTTTTAGCACAACCCAGGGGTATTATGTAGGGTAACGGTGAGTACTCCCTACGGACGTAGTGCAACTTCACTGTTAGAAGTTCTCAAGCCGCTCGAAGGCCTCTAACTTGGCTTAACGACTGCTGTCATAGACAGCATCCGGGATTAACGGCTTAACGGGCCTGGGGATGAAATGTTTGTATGAGATCAACTACGATTAAAGCACAACAAAAGCCGCAAATGCTGGTCAAAGGTGGATATTGTTCTAGAACGTTTACAAACTTGAGACCCACTCTCTAGGAAATGTAACCGTTACCAACTTAAATAAAGGTCTTTTCAAATAACATACAGTCTTAATACAATTTTTCATCAATTTGTATCGCGGCGTCAGTCGCCCACCGCCCGGCCGTTGGCTCGATCAGCAACAGGCAGGCTGGTCAGATGCAGGCAGGCTGTAGGCAGGGCCCACTCAATATTCGATCGCGACCCACCAGTGGGTTCTCCGTTGACAACTTGCTGGGACGTCAGTCTGCCGCGACCATGACCGGTGCAACCCCGTGTCGAAACGTCGGTAATTAAGATAATTAAATAAATTTCGTGTTAGACCCGTGTACGAATATTTTAAGAAGATTAAAAAATATATATTTAATATTTATTATATAAATTAAAAAAAAAAAGAACATGTAAATTTTAAAATACTTTTTTTTTACTTTCAAGTTTCGTATTTCATTATTATTCCGATTTTATTTTGTAATTTTCATTTTATTGTGTTAATTTGATGGTATACTATCAATATAATGGCAATATGTTATAAATTTTAACATGAGGAAACTACCCTATTATTATCATCCTTTTTTCGGTGCTGCGCCGCAAAGCAGTGTTTTGGCTCCGCCCTTACGATTACAGACGGTTTGGTGTAACACAACACACCCAATAAAGTCGAAAATGGCACACGATATTATTGGTCCATTGTACGAGTACCTACTTATATCACAATCCGTCTACTATCTACAGGGTGTGGCATGTAGTAATAGGAGCAAAAAATTAAACGGTACACTATTGAGCTCTCCAGCAATTATTTCCAAAAGGTTTTAATTGAAAAAAAAAATGTTTTTTTTGGAATTTTTTTCTCAAATGTAGCTTATATGTACTTTTTTACTCTACTGGAGTGATATTAATAACAATTTATTCAAAAACCACTAAATTTTTTTTTTTTTTACTTAAACCCAAGAAATATTATTTTAAACCAATAATGCGACAACGATTATAAGTCATAACTTGAAGCAACCTCAAAATCAGCATTGACTGCCGCGCTATAATCTCTGGGTGCCAAGATCCATTACTTGAAGGTCATAACTTTGGATCAAAATTTCTCTCAATTGAAAAAAGATAATTTTTTTTGGACACAAGAGGTTACTGCAGATGCTCTAAGGAAGCGTCGTTTAAATTTCTTGCTCCTATTACAGGCCACACCCTGTATAATAACACTTGTATTTTTCCAAAGCCATTTCAAATCCTAAGTCGCACTATTTTCTCCACATTTTCCTTCGCCCCAGAGATTAGGCCTGCGGTCCATTAGTGACAAAAGACAGGTGCGACCGACTGCTAAGCTTTATTAATCTTTTCTCTTTGCGGTTCTCACTTGTATGATCTCTATTGACGGCGAAAAGAATTATGTTATAGATGTGTGGAGGAAACTAAGTAATACCTCTTGGGAAAAACGTTATTGTATTAGCGTTCTTTTGTTTTCGGATTTTGGTTGTTTATTGTAAAGATTACCCTAAGAAGCCAGTGTAGCGAGTGACTAGCGGTAGGTCACAGGTTCTTTGAACGCTATTGACACGATGGACGTTATTTGCTAAATATTTCCTAAATTGCTACTCCCACACGTGACTTAGAGTTGTAATGTTATCGCATACTTATAGTATGTTCCTACTGAACTATGTAGAGTACGAAAGTGTAAGTACGAAAAATGTATTTTGTTGTCCAATTATCATTATTGCTTTATCGCATTGTACAGAGTTTAGCAACATGTAGTTAATTTTTAAAGTGTCGTTGTTTCTAATCTCAACTTTCATTAACCAGATTATAAGACGAAGAGTAGAATAAATTATTGAAAAATGTTTATAACTAAGGTAATGTTACATTCCAGCGGACTCCCGCGACCTTTACCAGGTCATCAGGCCACCTTGTGCCGCCTGCCCATTGTGGGTCATTGTGGAACTCTTTGGAGTAGGTCTATGTCTGGCGTTGGACGTCCTTCGACTTCATCTTATATGTAGATGCTTTGCTTGTAGGTAATAAAAAAAACTATGTAAAATTTATCTATTCAATCCTTGCTTGTGTCTTGCAATCACATCCCTGTCAGCTTGTAGAACTGCGCTAGAGTTTCTTTTGATGGCAGTATTGTCGATGTAGGAAGTTTTCACGACACGCTTTCAACCATCTTAATCTCTCTAATTCAGTTATTTTTTATAATAAAACGTGTTTCGTAGCATTAACGGCTACCGGATGCGATAACCCTTTGTTACCAACTTCTTTCAAGTCGCAACTAATACATACGTTCAGAACGACGTAACTGACATAGTTTCTTTTTAAAGTGTGCTGTTTGATATTGGTGTGGTGGAGCGGATTAATTTTTGATTTATAACAGTTTCTTTTGAGTGTTGAGATGAAACAAGCGCATTTGTAGTGGATTAGTTGACAAAGTAAGATGTAGGATGTATTGTTCCTGTAGGCGACTGATGTTGTAAAATTGAAAATTATATGTGTAAGTTGCACACATAGGTATAGTTTTGTGGCGTCACTCGTGCCATCTGTCAAATCTGACATGTTCTGCAACGCGCTATCAAAGTTTCTAAAACCAGTTGCATATATATAACTTCCAACCAACTCTCAATGGACTTCGGTCCCTGAGAGATCTCTCTATTGTCGTTTCTTCTTGTGACTCCTGTTTATTGTATACTAGCTTTTGCCCGCGACTTCGTCCGCGTCTTCGCTCCTATTGGTCGCAGCGTAATTAATGTTATACAGCCTAAAGCCTTCCACGATAAATGGACTATCCAACACAAAAATATTTTTTCAATTCGAACCAGTAGTTCCTGAGATTAGCTCGTTCAAACAAACAAACAAACTCTTCTGCTTTATAATATTAGTATAGATTTATATATAGTTTGTACATAATCCCTTGCTGTACATATATATACAACAATGTAAATTATTCCTACCTAGGAGCAGCACATCTCTCTTATCTACAGTTTGTTTTATTTAAGATAACGAAAAGTACTTTTCTTAAACATGCAATGAAATATTGATGTTATGTTCCTTATAATAGGCTGCGAAGTATGACGTTTCAGGTGCTGCTAGGACAAGAGGTCGTAAATGGAATTTCATACAAATCTTGCAGGCCTAGGCCGGCAAAGTCCTCTTTTTAATTTCCATTCCACATAAATTTGTGGCACAGGCATCATGACATTCTGCCATTATGCGTATTAAAAATAAAACTTTGTTTTTTTTTGTTGTTTATTTCATTGAATGTTTGAGAAAAGCACTATACATACCTCGGCGGGAAATATGGGGTTGCCCGCCTCAGGCCTATCCGGCCTCGCGAAGTTGTCCCGGCCTCTGTAGTAATGTACTATTAAACCAACCATTACCACCATCTATGTTTAACTGTTATCTTCAAGTAAGGTTGTAAAAACAATCAAGCAGGTTTGTATTGTTTCAATATGGTTACTAGGCTTCAAGCCCTGCATATGCTGAGACGCGCACCCATTGCCCAACCCATCACAAATTTGAATGTTTTAGGTACCTATAAGTTTTTATGTTTAGTATAAGGGATTTTGTATTATTTTTTGGCAATAAATTAATTTGAATTTGTTACGCTACCTACACATGCCGCACTTTGGTCAGTTTTGTGACGTCTCGTTGTTAATTTTTCCTTTCATGTTTAGTCAACAAAAGGTGTTGTGAAATACCGCTTCAAGTGCTTTTCGTTATCTTAAATGATATAAACTATACCTACATTGTTGGTATAGTACATTGAAAAACACAGCGCAACAATATTTCGGGTCACTCCATTTAATGCTACGTTCCAAAATAATGAAGGCTTTCATCCGAACCTTTTGAAAAGCCCAAACAGCAACAATACTCGACCAAACCTACTCGAATAACATAATTATCATCAAACCCCTAACCTAAAAATACTTACTCTAAAGAAAGTACATCACCGTAAATAACTTGACGATAAACAAAGAACCCAAACCCGGTGGGATCTAACCCCCGAGGTCCGCTCAAACAGAAAATAACCCCTCTTCCCCCCCTTTCTCTTTTTCCTCATGCCCCTTGCTTCACGGATGCTCGTCCCACTTCAGTTTTCTTTTATTCCGTGCCTACTTATGTTTATTTTTGTTTTCCGTTAGCCGGTGGAAATAATGGCGATGAGGTTGGTGTGGATATGCCGCTTCTAATTGTGACTTCAGTTCCGATGTTCATTTGTTTTTGAGACGGTTACAATTCGTATTTACAATTGGTTTCAAAATACAGTCAACAGCAAATGTAGATGATCATTTTAGTACGTTGTCACTTTCACTACTTTGACGCATCCCAACTGTCGCAGTATTGTTATGTTGGTGCCATAAAGTACTAAAATGATCATCTACTTTTGTCGTTGAGTGTACTTATTGTGTTCCTGGTGGTGAGTTAGGCCGCTAGACATCCCGAATATGAGCAGTCTTGAGAATGCCCTGCATTTGTCTCTCGCTGTTGAAATAACGGATCCTCAAATCCATAAAGGATCGACAACGCGCACGACTCCTTTGGGATCACAGGCGCCCATAGGCCGTAATCGTAGTATCTGGTTACCTTCAAGTGTAATAATACTTCTTTACTTGTTTGTGTTCTAGTGGCTTACTTTGGGACTAGTCTAGAACTGATATGAATATTTGGAACATCTAGACTAGCATCTTATTAAGGAATGTCCATATAAAACAATTTAAGAAGGCTTTTTTACCGTGTCATTATTCGTACGCATCCAGTGTAATTTACATCGTTTTGAGTTTGAACCGAAATGGCGCAATGAAATAAAGAGTGCAGAATGAATTGCGGCTCGTTGTTGAGCAATTAATGCAATTATATAGTTTTATAACGGATATGCTTCTTTGCCAGCGTTCTGGTACATAGGTTACATTGTAAGCGTTATCCTGCATACGAAGCCGGAGGTAACGAGTTCGAATCCTGGTCAGGACATTATTCGTGCATTTATCACGAATATTGTTCCTGAGTCTTGGATGTTTCCTATATATTTAAGTATGTATTCATCTATATAAGTATGTATATCGTCGTCTAGTACCCATATTACAAGCTTTGCTTAGTTTGGGACTTGGTCGATTTGAGTAAGATACAAGTATTTATTTATATTTTATTTGGAAATATTTTTGTTGAAATGTCTTGCCTTTTATCTAGCTCTACCGAAAAAGACACGATAGCAATAGTTTGGGACGAGCCCAAAACACTACAGGTAATTTTTATGACTTTAAAATCAGGGACAACCAAACTAGGGCCACTAAAAACCGCAGCAAACCCAATAACTACCCAACATCAAAGTGTCACTGAACGTCATTAGGCGCCACGTGGCGCACGCGCCGATGGTATCGCAAATCCGACCGCAGGTCATGCTATTACGACTTGCCACCCTCGTGTTGGGCTCGGAGGGGGAACAATTAGCTGGCGTGTTTTAAGTGGCGCGTGATGAATCATTAAAAAATAATAAGTGACGGAAAGAAAACATATCATGAAGATTTTTTTGCAACTCACTTATTAAATTCATCTTGGTCAAAATTTACAAAAAAAAAATACATAAAAAATATGTTATTAATGCATTGTGGGCATTGTGGTACTTACGTCATTAGGCAGCAATTTAAGCATTTCAGCTAGAAGCTCTTGATATAGCCTTGCCATTAGATCGTTGATGAAAAATTCCAAACTCACGTAACATTGTTAATAAATTGTCTTTGTTAATAGCTATTTACTATACAAGGTTTGTAAAACAAAGAAAGGCCGATATCGCAGATGTTTGAGGCCCGAGCCGCATGCGAGGGTCATCAATATGCGAGAGAGGGCTTTCTGTTTTACGACCCGTGTTTTGTACTCACACTGAAAAAAAAAGGATAGCTCAACTAGTTTGGCTACTTGAGAAATAGCCAAATTTTGCTTAGTAGTAACCAAAATTATGCTAATTTTTAACAACTAATTTGGTTACTAGTAAACTCTCAGTTTGCCGGTCCTCCGATTTAGTTACTAGCAGCTAACAGTTGGGCTACTGTTAACAAACCTTTTTTTTTTCAGTGCAGTTTTACGTCACCACTTGGTCAAAAAGTGGGTTTATCCGGACGCGCAGCGTGCGGAAAAACGCACTTTTTGGCAAGGTGTGGTGTAATAGTACATTACGATATACAAGTGCAGAGAACAGGAAATTCGCAACGAGTGGTGATGAGTTGAAACACGACCGAAGGGAGTGTTTTGAATCGACACGAGTTGCGAATTACCTGTTCGCACGTGTATCGTACAACGTTTTACAGTACATATGGCTCTTTAAAGTTTCGACATGTGCACGTAATCGGCTGATTACCGCACTCGTGCGGTAAAGTAGCACCATATGTACTGTAAAGAGTATTTGTATTGTATTGTTACTGTATAAGGGATGTCATCTCGCTCATATTAGGAGCAGCCTGACTGGGGAAGTACCTCCACCTTACACAAGACCGCAGCCATAATAACACCAGTACTTGCTCCTTAGGTATGTGAGTTGTTCCTGGTGGTGAGTAAGGTCGCCAAAGCTCCCGAGGATAAGTGAGGGACTTGCATATGTATTTAGCTGTCAATACACCCAATCCTCAAGTTAATAAAGGGTCGGCAACGCGCTTGCAATTCTTCTAGAGTCACAAGCGTCCATAGGCGGCGGTCTGCTTACCATCAGGCAGGCTGTAAGACTGTTTGCCACTGTCGTAGTATTAAAATGTATACAATAATAAATCACGTAAATACTTATTTATAAGTAGTTAATACTCTTGTCATACATTCATTTGAATGGTTCATTCCCCTCAAAGGGCTAATGCATTGAACAATGAACATGCAAATCCCGACTTGATCAAACTTAAAAGCATTATCGGACCAAAAACATTGTTAAACACGGCATAAACAAAAACATTCGCGAAGTGCAGCATCATTTTGATACGATCTCTGCAGCTCAGAAGCGATTAGTCGAAAGTCTCAATGCATCGAACTAAATGTTGCAACAATATTCAAAGAACAATTTCTTATATTCATTTGTACCTACCTATAAATGTCTACTCAGAACAGCTCGATGTCGATGATAATTATAATACTGAAATCTACCGTGAAGAAAACTCGATCTGGCTGTTTGTGTAATTTCTGAGAAAATAAGTTTTCTAATAAAGGCGAAGCACGATACAACATCCGATTTTATCTAACATTTTTGTCGTAATAAACTTTGAATTTGTTCACGCGGTGCGCTGTCTAGTTTTAGCATTTCGTTAAGTGTGAGCGCGACGGACAGTAAGATAGTCACACTAGGTACGATAGGTAAATCTGTCATTTTTACTACGGAAATTGACTTTTAGGTCATAATTTATACTATTCATAATGGTTTATTGTGTACATTGTGATCTTAACAATTATATATGTAGGTAAGGTACTGTCTCAACCTGAACCCTGTGAAGTGAGGCAACGAAACTAAGGTTAGATACAAACAAAAAACTTAAGCACAAACACATTATACAAAATACGCTCGAAAATTTTACGAACTACCCCGCCTCAGAAACTATGTATTTATAAATTGCATACTGCACATACTGCATATCGATTCTGAGTGCCAAAAGCACACATCACAGCGTATTGCAATACGCGAT
Source organism: Notocelia uddmanniana (assembly GCA_905163555.1). NCBI lineage: Eukaryota > Metazoa > Arthropoda > Insecta > Lepidoptera > Tortricidae > Notocelia > Notocelia uddmanniana. Next base: position 4,514,488 of record LR991063.1, on the reverse strand, counting down.
AAAAACCTGCGATAAAGGAGCCAGCGGGGGGCTGGGAGGGTCAGCAAAATAATTAAGACTTCTTATTAGCGTGCGATTTGTATTTTGAGTCGTTAACGTAAATTATTGATAACGTTTCGTATAAGACCCGACATACGAAATGTTATATACCTACTCGGAGGATTGATACCTACAACTTTTTTGACGATAATTTTATGACAGTGTATTTTATTTAATCATAATGTGCTTTTGTATTTTTTTATCCGCTGTGTTACGTTTTACTTCATGAAAAATTTTCGAAGATGCAACTATTAGAATCGAAGATAAAACTGCTTATCACGTGTAAATTGCTGATTAGAATAATTTACTTAATGATGGATATATAAATAAATAAATAAATAATAATAAATATTGGGGGACAATCTTACACAAATCGACCTAGTCCCAAACTAAGCAAAGCTTGTACTATGGGTACTAGACGACGATATACATACTTATATAGATAAATACATACTTAAATACATAGAAAACATCCAAGACACAAGAACAAATATCCGTGAAAAATGCACAAATAAATGCCCTGGCCGGGATTCGAACCATGTACATATATATCCATATACACATGGACTTTAGGATGGACTTGGCGCGTTCGTGGCCCAGCGGCGCCCGCGTACCGCGTGCGGTATGCGAGGTTAAGCAATGTCGGGCGAGGTCAGTCCATGGATGGGTGACCGCTTTGAGTGGTTACTAACCGAGCGCTCCCGTGCTTCGGAAGGCACGTTAAGCCGTTGATCCCGGTTGCTGTCTATGATAGCAGTTGTTAAGCCAAGCTAGAGGCCTCCGGGCGGCTTGAGAACTTCTACTCGTAACAGTCAAGTTGCCCACTCACTTGACAAGCCTAATCCCAATAAGGTCTAGTTTCCCCCTCGGGTTGGAAGCTCAGATGGCAGTCGCTTCCGTAAAAATTAGTGCCTACGCCAACTCTTGGGATTAGGTAGCGGACCCCAGGCATCCTTCAGGATGCAACTGTACTGGGAATAACGCTAGGAGGATGATGATATACAGATGAAAAACGTGCATTTTGGGATGATCTGTCAAGTTTTCTTAGTGAAAAATTGGGCGAAAGTGTCTTCGTTCGATTGATCTAAACTTCAATAAGAATTCAGACTTATAACCGAGATCCTGGGAACTCAAAAGATAGGTGAGTTGCGATAAAAATCTAAACTTTCTCACTTCGGTTTTAGACCAACTGTATTAATAAACATGTATATTAAACTTTCAACTTGCATTAAACGGCAGGGATATAATTAAACTATAATATAACGATGACACTTACAAGCATCAGAAATTCGCGCAATGCAATTTTAAATGTGAGATAACCACAAAGTTATGTAAGTACTTGATATAGATCGAGGGTTTGCAGTCCCGGTCCCGATTTGAATGAAATTTCCCAGGAATTCCCCGGAAATGTACATGCCCTTCGAGCGAAGTTCTAGCAGAACGAGTATTTAGGTTAAAACTTGTTTTTCTTTGCTCACTGTACTATTCTGCTGCTATTGTTATACAGGGTGTGGCCTGTAATAGGAGCAAAAAATTAAACGGTACATTATTGAGCTCTCCAGCAATTATTTCCAAATGATTTTAATTGAAAAAAAAAGTTTTTTTTGGATTTTTGTTTCGCAAATGTAGCTTATGTGTATTGTTTTACTCTACTGGAGTGATATTAATAACAATTTAATCAAAAAACACTAAAAATTTATAAAAAAAAAATAAGAAAATCTCAAAAATATTCTTTCAAACCAAAAATGCGACAACGATTATGAGTCATAACTTGAAGCAACCTCAAAATCAGCATTGACTGCCGCGCTATAATCTCTGGGTGCCAAGATCCATTACTTGGAGGTCGTAACTTTAGATCAAAATTTCTCCCAATTGAAAAAAGATAAAAAAAATTTGGACACAAGAGGTTACTGCAAATGCTCTAAGGAAGCGTCCTTTAAATTTATTGCTCCTATTACAGGCCACACCCTGTATAGCAGAAATTAATGTTAACGTCAAATGTCAAATTGAAATAACAACCCATCGTTTTAATGGAGTAAGATCTGTGATTGTATCGTTTTAAGTTAATTTATTGCGAATATTATTTTACTTTTACTTTTGCCACTAGGTCATGAAACCAGACATTTATAGTGAAAAAGGGTACATGATTATATAAAGCCGATTTTCATGCAGGAATAAGTGATATAGACACGCGGCAGCGTGTCCAGCCAAGTTCACTACAGGAACTGGCGGACAGCAGCCGTGTGTTATATTATATTACACGAACCGTTTGAAGCCACGTTTGACCCCCCAATAACTCCAAATCTATCTAACATAAAAAAATGATATCTGGTATATGTATTTAGATCCTTTAGAACAACTAGAACCCCAAATTTCATAAATATAGGTTTAATAGTTATTGAGATATTAAATTCCAAAAAACGGCATTTTTACCACTGACTGACTGACTGACTAGTAATCAAAAACCTTAACCCACTTCCAGGTGACCTAGAAAGCTGAAATTTGGCATGTAGCTTGGTGTGTACACCAGAAAAAAACAGAAAACAGTGAATTTTTTATTAGTGATATTATTATTTATGCTAGTTATCTCAGAACTCCGTCATTTATTAACCGATTTGGAAGATTCTTTTTTTGTTTGAAACGGTATACTTCAGGGGTGGTCCCATAGAGTATTTTATTTTTATATTGAATTGTTTTACTGTAAAAAATGTAGTGCTGGACGTGGCATTTCAGAGAATCTACGGAACTTGGCACCCATTTAGATCTCAATTCTTTTGTCGGTGGAGATGACCACCAAGCATGCCATATTCTTAATATTGAACTTGGCTCACATTTATGTTTTTGATGGGATCAAAATGTTCTTAATTAATCTTTGTTATTCCGCCCGCTTACAAACTTTACCCGCGGATTTGCGTTATAAAATATAGCTTATGTCACTCTTGAATCCTGAAGATCCATCCGGTACACGGTGAAAACAAAAGAATCACATAAATATTTTGAGATTAACATGCAAACTTGCAAACACTACTTTCGTAACATTCTTAATATTAGATGATATGCGGGTAATCAAAAACCAGGATAACTTAAATACGAGTCATCATCGCAATCTGCCGATCAGATATCAGATAAAACTGGTCTCGTTATTGCAACTCAGCGGTGCAATAATTAATTCAGGATACATTGTGCAATCTGTTGTCGATATTAAAATGCATTTTAATGCAAGACGGGAATGCATGGAGTCGCGGTTCATAAAATTATAAATAAAAGAAGTCTTAATCATTGAATACTCATAATATCTCATTAATAGGATGTTGTTACGAGGCACAGTTCTTTTCCTAATTGTCTCCAAAAACTAACATAAACTTTAAATTAGTTTTTTACTTGTGTCTTCTTATAAGGACGAGTACTATCAGCTCTGGGGTTCTACTAAGAAATTCGAAATCCGAACTTCCTATGGTGCCATCCCTTTCACTAATATAATGTATGACAGGAGAGTGAATGGTTACCACCATACGAAGTTCGGATTTCGAATTCGTAGTAGACCCCCTGAAAGTATTGGCATTTAATTTGGAAGCACTATATATGCGGAAATTATAAAATTATTTAATTTTATGGATAATGTCGCGTCCACTTCTCCCAATAGCGCCTGCTACATACATTAGCGATTCATTTTGATATGTCATCGCGTAAGGGCCGTGTGCCCCTCGCACTTTTACTATACAGATTATCACTTTGTAGAACACATTTGTTCGGTGTTAGCATTGTGTACATCAATATAGGGGTTTTATTTGTTGTTTTTGTATACAGACAATGCAACCAATTTTTTTAGAAAGAACTAATCGATAAACTTCCTTACCGAGTTACAATTTACGAACAATATTTTTATTGTAAATATTTTACAAGCGGAAACATCCACTTAGTGACATTATAATTTTCAAGCGGAGTGACGAATTGAAAAATCAATCACCCGGGAGGGACCCCTGGAACCCGTCCATAGCTCTCAATCAACTGAGCTACCATGGGTATCCTTTGAGGTTACGAATCTTCAACCTTCATTTTTAATTTTTACTTCGGTAGGAAATGTCTACGTTGATGATGATGATTTAAACGTAAGTTTCAGTTTGACAAATCGTGTTGCGGATTATTATTTACAAATGTTTATGCTGATTATCTACAACTACGATACATCCGACTTATATGTTACATGCGTGCTAAGTAGGTAGGCTTCGGTATGTGTATGTGTACATCTGTGAAAGTAGAAAATCAACTGTCATCGTTTACGGTGGTTTTTATTTATTAATTTGAACAAATTATTAATTCCTCTCATTTCATGCTTCTATTACTATGTCTAACATCAATAATATCTATTAATTTAATTTTGGAATGAATGTTGGAATTAGTTTTTATATTAAGTAGATTAATGTTGGTTTTATTTCAAAATCTGTAATTAATAAAACTTATTAACCTTTACGCTCTTAATTGCATCACACTGATTTATTTAATCTAATTAATACGAGAAACACAATTTATTCTCGAAAACACAAACATATTAATATTAACGCAAACATAAATTGAAGCACGAATAATTATAAAATCCAGAAACCCACATTCAAGAACTAGGCAATCCTTCTGAAAATAAGAATATGTCGACCAATGACAGTATATTATGATTTCACCCGAGATCTTGCACCTCTTACGTCAATGTGACGTCTGTTTCATTATACGGATTTCTATCTTTCCAAAGAAAACACGTAATATCAACCTTAACTCAATCGTGTAAAGGTTATAATCACACGTCCTTGAGGGATTAAACTATTTTGATATCGACTGTGGGTTTTATAATGTCACGGTATGTCCGGTGCTATAATCTCTTTGTAACTCCTACATTTCCTACGCATTTTGGTTTTTTGATCATAATCTCGCTAAGTAGCTTGTCAATTGTTGAATGAGATTATTATAATTTGTCGTCGCCACTAGTTCTGTAATCTGCGAGATTAACGCGTTTGAAGTTTCGAGGATGGTTGACAGATGGCTCGCGTTATTAGTTATTTATATCGGATGATCTTTATTGATCAGTTCGGATCGAGGCGCCAAATCACGCCCCGCTGTTTCTATTGGCAAAGCCGCCATTGTCACTCGGAGGCCAAGATTAGCGGCCGCTCCATCATCCCTGTACCTATCGGAAGGTACACCTGCGGAGAAACAATATATTAAACCGCAGCTGCCCTCTTCAATCAAATCTCGCATTTTTATATCATCTCCAACATTAATAATGCTATCAAAACGCGGTCCAAATGCCAAAACGACGGTCGGGTGTAAAATATACGCGCCAATTGCTAGGACATCTCCGCAAAGCTATTAAATAAAAGTCTTTTTACATTAGATAAATCGCGCGCGTTATTCGGGAGCATGTGTCCCTTGCCGATTGCCATACATTATGCACAGTTTGTTGTTTTTAATAAAAAGTTTAATCCGTTCGGTTATGACGGCAATTTGTCAGGTCGATGGAAAAACTTGCTCGATTACTCGCTGGCGCCGCAAGGGATACCTATTACGCTAAGCGGCGTTTTTATTCACTCATTATGTCATGTTTATTTATGCATCTTTTGTTTCCATTAGCGTATTTTTTAATATATTCACTTAAAGCGATATTGCTGTCAGCGCTTAATGCAGTAGGATGTTGAAATTGCATTCTTTGAGTCGTGCGGAAGTCTGTCTCATTTGTTTTCAGCACCCTATAACGTCGTGTCCTGTAGGCCATTAACAGTTCAATGCGAACTTAATGAAGAGCTAATAAAATGTATATTGTATTCGTCATGGCTTGGCAATTAATCGAACTTCTTTATTTGTGCATTTGCTTTACGACTGTGGAGATTTAGTGCGCGTCCTCCGGTTGATTTGTAACTCGTTTCTTTGTTGTCCCGAGCCATATATTGTGAGGGAAGGACTGTGGAAAGAGTGATATCTGGTAAAACCGCTTTCTGAGACAAATTGTTATGGGGTCCGTCGTTTAGACGTCGCATTTAACTTGAACTTAATCGCAATCTTAGTAATTAAGTATTTGTCTGCGTCAGTCTTCTACGACAGTAAAAAAATTCCCTGCATGTTACAGATTTTTGCAAGACGAGCTTGTAATGATAATGATATTTAATATACCATTTCTGGCACAAAAACCTCCACAACAATATGAAGTTCTGATTAATTGTCATATTCTTTCAATAAGCGCAAGGCATTGTATAATTATATTTATTTTCAATATAGAAGTCTCTTTTACGCTTAGCTTTTTATTACACGTTTTGTGTAGTTGCAGTTTTGCATATCTGTTTATTCCTTAATACTTACAATTCTCTAATAATTTTAGGTTGGTAGTCAGATTGTGCGATGCTATTCAGGGATTCAAAATATATAACTATTTATACGTTACGATATTTTTACGTTGTTCCCTACGAGGCCTTTTACAAGGTGATTATCACCAGAATACCTACTGGGATGTTAATGTTTCCTCAAATTTTTAAATGGTTTGGATTTTACTTCAATAATCATCAATATTCTCCTGATTTGTATTACAACGTAAATGTATCGCGTGATAATAATCACAGTATAAAAAGCTCCAACCAAGTTCCTCTACTCGATCCATCAATTTTGTCAAAAAGTTCTCATCAAATTCCTCTTTCTAAAGTGTGTCTCTCATTGTTCCAGAATATCGGCAATGTGACAGCTGAGTTGGAGTTCCAAAGACTGCAGCAGGAGCAACTGAGAAGGCAGGAGATGGTGCGGCGCGGCCAGCATATTTATCCGGGGCCACCGCTAGCACTGCTGCTCGAGCAGATGAGGCCACAACCTAGCGTGAGTACAGACAGACATCCATAAAGACAGATAAACAGAAAGATAGATAAAAAAAGAAGACAGACAAAAAGAAAGACCAATTTTCAGATTTCTGATCACCTTTGAACGGTGTGAGCTTCCATTGTTAATGTAGAATTTCATTTGAAACAAAAACACGAAGATGAAAAGATATTGAATGCAGTTTCTGTGAATGTTCGCTTCCAAAATGGTACGATCACTGAAAATTCAGATAAGTAAATTATTTCTATACATAATCATTGCAGCTTGATAATGTCTTGCCAATGGTCAGTGAAGAACCGTACCTATACTACACTGAAAAAAAAATAGCTCAACTAGTTTACCTCCTTGAGAAATAGCCAAATTGTGCTTAGTAGTAACCAAAATTATGCTAATTTTCAACAACTAATTTTGGTTAAAATTGGGCTACTGTTAACAAATCCTTTTTTTTTCAGTATATTGCTGTTTGCAATGTCTTGATTAGTCATTATAAAAGTGTTAAAGCAATTCGCATCAGAGGTCATTCAAGTGCATTATTGCATATTGCATCAGTAGTATCAAAGCAGTACAAAATAATTTAACAAAACCCTTCATCACCATAGAAGCCAACGATACATTAAATTAAACAATAATTTGCTAGTCATATTGTAAAATAGTGTTCGTTTCACTTCCATTCGGAGTTCACCGTACGTTAGACAGAGTCCATCATTACCTAATATCCTGCACTTGTTAATTAACACGGTTTTGAATGAGGCAACAGACAATAGTGCCATCTCACAGAAAATCGTCTTCCAAGTTCTGTTGCCGCAAAAACAGCGTAAGATCATGCTTATTAATATGCGATAAACCACTTTAATGCTATTGATATAGAAACATAATTGGCATCACGAGAAATTTTCGGTTAAGACGTTGCCCTGATAAACTTCAAAGTTACTGCAATCTTTCTTAGGACTATTAATGTTACTGAAGATGAAAACGAAAGTTGTACAATTACAAAACCGGTGTGTTATGCAAAACAGTACCTCGAGGTGATCCGTCATCCAGTTTTGGACTATAAAGATTATTTGGAGAATTAAAGACGTAACATCCGTCGGCTTGCGTAGAGGAAAATTTGTATGTAACAGCGGCTTTTTAATTGTGTGTTAGGTAAATGATTTATCAAGTTGTTTTTGTCATAAAATTTAGGCAAAATTGGTGTTGATGTGCCACTGATATAAAAACTTACACATTTAGACGCTAGCTCATAATATTGCGATTTTACTTATATTATCAAAATATTAGTAACCTATAATATAAACCGCGAAACTATATGGTGTTAGTCTGTAGTATTGTCTCAGTCATTGTGGCAATTCAGAGCTATTTTCATGAACCTGAACGCAAAATCCATTTGGTAAATCTCTATCAGAAATAACTTTCCCTAACCAGTAACCACTCTTACCAGTCTTATCAGAGGCATCGGCAGAGTATCATTCATTTTCAGCGATCCTTCTTATCTTACCTTTATCCCGGTTGCACCCTAAGCCTGAGCTCCGCTTCCTTATCTCAAATATTGGCGATTTCTATCTGGTGAACTTGCCAACGTGAAGCGGACGGTAGTGGTTGCCATTCTCGTTTTTTTTATTCTGTACTTCTTTAACAGGTGGGCTCCCCCTGGCCAGCGACAGCGCAGCTCGCGCAGCTGACTGCCAGCGCCCGTTCCCCTCCCCCCGACCCAGACGCGCCCCTCAACCTGAGCAAGCAGCGCTCGCCGTCGCCCGCGCCGATGATGATGCCGCGCTTCGTGCCCTATCCGCCGATGGACGACCAGCAGTACAACATGCAGAAGGAAGAGGAGTACAGTGCTGGATGCAACAGTGAGTAGCTTTCTCTATTCAATTCCATGTCATCATCGTCATTGTCAGCCTGTATTCGCCCACTGCTGAGTATTGGCTTCTCTTCAAGTACTAAGTCTCGTGATAGTCTCATCCAGGGGTGACCCACGATCTCTTTACTTTAATGTCGTCAAACCATCGAGCCGGTGGACGATTATTATTATTATTATATTATATATGCAGTATTTATAAGAATGATTACAATGAAAGAAATTTTAAACGAAAAAACTAAATTGCAAATAAAATAATGAATAAACAACTCGACCCCAATTGGACCAGGCGGTAAGATGCCCAGGGGGCTGGCGGCGTTGCCACGTTGTATAGCAATGCTAATACGTTGGGCTAGGTATGATCCAGCCCTGTGATCAACAGAAGCGTAGAAGCGTCGACGTAGCATGTAGTATAGTTATGATTTCTCCGAAGTCACGCACCTTGGTGCGACGACGTCGGATCTCACCTGTCCTCGCTCGGTCCCGTGGCTTCATGCAGAATGCTCTCTGCTATCCATATTTTATGCACAGCTTCTTTTGTGATGTGAGAATCTATATTTCAGTGCCGTACATGGTGTGACACAATTCCATGTATATTATATATCAACAAAATATGCTGACAGACAGAAGACGAGTGCACTCCATGGAGTATTATAATGCTAGATGCTTAATAAATGTATTTATTCTTCTTCCACGATTCGTCAATGCTATCCGTTGTTCTTCTAGCGGTAGAATGAACTGTCCCGTGGATAGCGCGTCTGACGACTTCTTTTCTCGTGATGGAAGAGAAGAGAGGCTAGAGCGATGCAGAGAAGAATAATAACTGTCAATTAGCTATCTTTTTTCATTTCGTTTTCTGAGTCGCGATTACTGAATTAGTTACGTAGTGAACTGATTCTCTGATAACTTTTGCATGTTTGAAATGTTTTATTCTATAAGTTGGAATCCCAAATGTAAATAAAAATTAATCTGGTAGTTTCTGAACCTCGTTATCAGTCCGCACCATCTTCCTAACCTGTTTGTGACTTAGTTTTTTACATCGACAATACACATTTTTTTTTAACCGAATGATTCACCTCTGACACAGCCACATCAAAGAAAACAATGACCAGTTACCGATGACACAGATTCTAAATAGAAAATTAAAATCTTAAGTATACGTGAATCAGATTTACTGTTCAAAAGCAAAACGCATCAAACGACTTTACGTTGCAACTTGTATGTATGTTGAACATTTGAGTAAATATTTAGATTCTCTTGTAAATTAACAACAGTTTCAAATATAACATAGTAGAATGTTTCAAATGTACCAAAACAACGAACAACGTTATCTATGTTAATATGGAAATCCTAAACACCTCCCAATTTTCCTTAGATTCATGTTTCCATGGATTTTAAGACTAATAGTTAACTGTCACGATAATTAAAATACCTAAAGAAACTGATCATTATAAAATGGTAAAAACTGTACATAAACCAGATTGCATAATGATACCTGTATAATTGAATGGGGCCATGTCAATAATATCACAGTAAGTCTTCAATATTCACGTGATACGGATCGTGATATGAGTGTATAACATGATAATAATTACCGTGTAAAAGGCATAATTATAAGTATAGAAAAATTACAATAGGTTAAATCTACTGAATCGGAAAGCGACTGTTCAATTTCAAATGATTTTTCGTACAATTTTTTGAAAAACCCAGTGCTCGGCTAGAGGTAATAGATATCAAGTGTTTTTCTAAATAGACCATACGCACATCACACATCGTCGATTGTGATCTTTTTCTGCCGCACAGTCCAGATAATGACGTTACCTTGCGTCACAAACGCGTAAGTGATCCAAAAATATGAACGCGGCTGTCTAATCAAATCATTTATTAGCCGACGTCTTTCGGGACATAACGTTGTCAAATTTAAAAGTGTACAAGGTTCCATTGACTGGTATATTTGTCGCGGCACGCTTAAATTGGCTGATTAATATCGATTTTGTTGGAACAAAACGGGTGATGTTAAACAGAGATGTTTTATAGTTCGTGGGTGAAGTGTCACGGCGTTGTGATAGTTATGCGGTTCTGGTTTTGGTCCAATTTGTATATTTTAATGAAACAGTTGACAATCATGTTAAACAGACGTAACAGATTACTTGTGGTGATGATATGGGTGATAATAATAATAGCAGCATAAAGGTCTAGTTTTCCGTTTGGTTTGATAGATCAGATAACAATCGCTTTCCTAAAACTAGTGCCAATACTAGATCTTGGGATTTATTTAAAAACTCAGAGTGGACCCTGAGAGCAGCGGGACTATGATGGTTGCCATATTATCACTTATCGTCGTGGATATGACTGGATATGACATTCGTCACGCTCTGACAAGTATGCGAGTGCGAGAGTGACAGGCATCTTATCCACGACGATTAGTAATAAAATGGCAACCATCATAGACCCGCTATGATGAATCTAATTTAGACGAATGAGAACTGTAAGCTTTATTATGTGGTGATTATGAAATCAGCCCTAATACAGGGTGTGGCCTGTAATAGGAGCAAAAAATTAAAAGGTACACTATTGAGCTCTCCAGCAATTATTTCCAAATAATTTTAATTGAAAAGAAAAGGGTTTTTTTTTCGCAAATGTAGCTTATTTGTACTTTTTTACTCTAATGGAGTGCTATTAATAACAATTTATTCAAAAAGCACAAAAAAATGATAAATACAATTAAAAAAATCCCAAAAATATTATTTTAAACCAAAAATGCGACAACGATTATGAGTACACCTAGATATTTTTCTAGCACGAACGACTTGATGTAAGTGATTGACAAAATAAAAACATCGACAGTCCTGTTATCGATAAGTACCACTTCAACGTCATAGATAAGTTCGAAAATAGGGTTGTCTAGTTGTACCATGGCACATTGCAGTTGATAATAAACTTTGTTAGGTCCATATGAAATTGTTTTTTCTCTTCCTGAATATTCTTATGCTTGTCTGTGTTAATGTGTTTACTTCGCATTTCGTGCAAAATAATGATGAACCACGAAATCCAATATCTGGTAAATTTACAATAAACGAGGTGATTCTCTCTTCTCGGGTCGTTTTTATGGGTGGCAATTTTTCGTATTCAGTCTTGTGTTTACAATATATTCGCCTTAATATGTAATGTGAATAAACGTCACATTGTATGTCACGTTTTACTTTTTTAATGAATAACGTCTAAGAATATAAAAAGTTAGTTTACTTTTTCACGTTGGTAATATGTAGAAGAATTAAATGAAATGTGTATTACGATTTTGCCTCTTTATCATCACTTCGATGAGTTGGATGTCATGTGAATATTTTTAAATAGATACGGCATGTTTTCCTCACAGACTTATAATGAAGTACATGCCGCAAGTACAGTGGTTTGTACATCAGCGAACATGTCCAACTATGGGAACTATGATGAAATAAAACGTGACTTCAGTACAATGTTTTTGTAGTAGACACAGAACATTGACTTGATAAACTTCCCTTGCCTTAAATATTTTTGTAACTCTTTTCTTATACTACAATCAAGATAAACAAAAAAGATAATACACCCTGAAAGTTTTATGTAGGCAGCTCTATATAAAGAAAATTATATTGCAAATCATAAAAATAAATTGGATCAAAAGTGTACGGATTACGTTCAATTTGTACAAGATCGGTACACGCGGCGTCTAGGTAGCCGATATAAGTCTGTGGTTGTATGTACGTCTTGTATGTTTAAAAATATCGATAACAGGATTGTCGATATTTTGATTGTGGCAAGCACTAGACAAATGTTGTTCCTGCTAGAAAAATATCTAGGTATAATTATGAGTCATAACTTAAAGCAACCTCAAAATCAGCATTGACTGCCGCGCTTTAATCTCTGGATGCCAAAATCCATTACTTGGAGGTCATAACTTTAGATCAAAATTTCTCCCAATTGAAAAAAGATATTTTTTTTGGACACATAGGTTACTACAGATGCTCTAAGGAAGCGTCCTTTAAATTTATTGCTCCTATTACAGGCCACACCCTGTATAATTAGGATTCCGATACCGCACCAGATGTGACTGTGCGGACGTAGTACTCAAAACTATCTGTACACAGCGCTATTGCGTAGAATAAGGCTTGCACGGATCAGTTCAATACGAAGATATAAAAACTGTGACAGAAGAATAATCGGCCACTAATGGCAAGTGTTCCGTTGGAATAATTTTGGTCCGCTAAAAAACGAAATCGTGACCTGCCTTAACAGCTTCGTTCGTTTTCTATAGCCACAAGATCAACTCTTGCAAAACAATATGGTTGCCAAGTAGCGCAGGGTGGAGAAAACTCGAGAATTTTCTTATGCAACAATGCTCGAAAACGTTAACCTTGTGACAGAAAAACTGTTACGAAATGACAATATAATAACAGATGTTCTTCTTGCCTGTGTTAATAATGTCGATGGGTTTGAAATAGCTACGGCAGTCAGTGACGGATTCGCCCTATGGCCCAGTGAGGCGGCCAATACTGTAAATCCGCAAAAACATTTTACACGCAGTAGTTACCAGCAGCAAGCACTTACACTTACCTCCTAAAACCTAATCTAATGAATACTGTTAAACAAATTTACCCGCAAAACAAGACGCTTAATTCAATTTCACATTTACTAAACCAAAATAAACAAGGATTTAGATAAATGGCGTCCAACTCAGAAATGTGAAAATTCACCACCAGCCCATGTCGCCGCTCACATTTTGATCTGTTTAATTGCTAAATATAATTAATACGTGTACCATAAAATAGTTTATTCTGCAATCGAAATATATAGGTCACGTAGATTTTGTGCGAAATGTTACAATCTCATAATTAAATTATAACGACACTTTATACGACGGTGGCGAATAAGCATTATACAGTTTGCCTGACCGTAGCCAATGGGCGCTTTTGACTCCAGTAGAATTACAAGCGCGTTAGCGATCTTTTATTGACTTAAGGATTCGTTGCGTTGACAGCTAGAGACGAAGGCATGTCCCTCATTCTAAACACAGTGTACCCTCGGGAGTTCTAGCGAGCTTACTCACCAAGTCACCACCAGGAACAGAACACCACATAAACCGCCACCATCTGGTATCAGCCCAAGGAAGTCCATTGCTGGACATAGGCCTCTCTCAATTTCATAAAAAATAAATAAATAATAAACCGTTTATTCGTGACCAAAACAACATAACATCATAGTAAAACTTACATGTATTGTTACGTTGTTTCATGGGGGGTAAATGCCATAATCGCCACGCTTGGTATGTGGATTGGCAATCGCAGTATCTCCACCGCACTCCAGGGATGCTGCTGCCCATCTTCCGGTGGTCTTGGTCGTAGTTTTAGGACATACCCGACTCCCACATCACCTCATACTTGTACATAAGGAGCAAGTAGTGCAGTAGCAGTTTGGGATATAACAGACAATTCAATAAGATAAAAATATAAAAACTCGTTTACGTGTTTCTGTAAACAACAGGAAATTTTAATCATAGCGAATAACATACTTTTTGCCGTTATGTTTCGGCCTATAAATCATAAAATAAGTAGCAGTTCTCCAATTTTTAATGTATAGATTACTAATATTGCAAAATAAATTACCACATTCAAGTCAATGAATCTTCGCAATGATTTACAATAATTAATTCAATTAATCGTACGATGTAGGACTTTCTGCTTACGAAACGCAACTAAAAGCATTCGTATAATATAAAACGAAGCGTCTAAATACGTTAGAAATATTAATTACACATGATAATCATCTCGATGTGTTTCTGTAAATCTTCTAGACCTGTTTTCGGATTTATTTTTATTACAGTACGGACGTTTTCGGTTTTATTTGTTTACTGGTGTCTTGTGGTCGTTTTTATTTCATTTGAGATCGTTGATGACATTCCTGAAGTGCACCGTGCACCATTGTTGCTTCGCGCGCTTTTATACTTTTTAAATTCTGAGGTGTTTTTACTTTATCCTACAGTTAGTCTATGGAATTTAAATAGGGTATTTAGTCGTTAAAAGTACATGTTAGACGTGTGCTCTATTAACTTTAAATATTGTGTTGTAGTTAATTAGATCAGATGTATTCAGTTCCATTTAATTCTCACAACATTCAGTAAAATACTGCCTGCTAATTGACAGCAAGCAATAGCTAAACCATATCCTCAAGTACAATAAAACGATGTACTTTAAATATTTGGCGTGTACCCAAGCATACAAAATTGCGGGTGTCGCATCGCTTCCTGCGCGAGCGCTGCAACAAGAAGTGCACGGGTCGTGAAATAGATGGCGCTTGAGACGCAAGCTTCCGCTCGATGCACTGACGGGCACACAAGTGCTTGGTATTTTTAATTACCAAATTAATCATTTTTTCCACGTTATTCTTTTTTTTTTATAAAACCGCTCATGCTTTGCTGAACCTGCATATCAGAAATATATACAACGTGTTGGTCATTCCGCCGCGACATGTTTTAAATTTAATTTGACGTGGATGTCGTGGATTTGTTTTTTAGGGTTTCGTAGTAAACAAGGGACCCGATACTTTCGCTAGGTCCGTCCGTCGATCCGTCCGTCCATGGCTTAACTCGGTAACTTAATATCTGAAAGCTGTACTTTGGCATAGGTAGGTATACACGAATATTGCCGATAAAACTTTAATAAAAAAATATGTACCTCCCCTAAACATGAAGTGTGGACGCATTTTTTTCTTGTAGAATCCGTCCTAATATTGGTTTTTTAACCATTTTTTAAACTAACACTCCGTTTTCGTGATTTTAAACTTTACACAGCTAATTTTCGTAGGAATCCATTGCCCCCCCCCCCCCCCCCCCCGGCCAGTTAAACGGTTGCTATATACGTGTGTGACAAAATTCATGCTAGTACTATATGTAACGGATGGACAACTACGGAATATTGAATATTTGTATATTTACAAGTATGTACCAAACAAACTAGTTTCCTTGTGTTTTTATAATGATAATTATATAGAGTACCTATCAATGTCGTCACCCTCGTTTCCAATATCATTGACTAAGCCCCATTATTTTAGCCACCTTATCGTCACAACGATGAGTAATAAAACTGCGTCTATAGCAGCGCCGCATTAGCATTTCATTATAAAAGGCATTTTATGGCATCTAAATCGATCGATATTACAATTAAATTAATTGGTAGCCGCTTTGCAATCAAAATTTAGCCACCTGTTTTCTATTATTAAAGTGAACTTTCGCGCTATGCGCGTACTAAACCTCAGTTTCGCGTATATCGCGATCAACCGCCGTAGGATGTTATAAATTATCTAACCGCGTGTCAAATTAATTCGTGGAATGCCCGTCTTTGAGTGGTGGATGCTTCCGCGCGCGGATTAATCGCGCAACTCTTGCGAATATAATTAAAAAGGACCAAATTTCAATGAACATTTACAACAAATATCAACTCTATGATGCAACTGGTAGGATTTGAATTACAGCGCCACCGAAAGTTACATAAAATCTTTTCAATATTGTGGAGTTGGCGAATCCGTCAGCGATGCTAGCGGATGTCGTGATCTGACCCAATTTCTGAAGAGATGGGATCTTTTGTATAAAATATAATATTTTCAGACAGGTTTCGCTCGAAGTCAAATACAATTCGCTATTAATGGACTACATAGGAAGTCAACAACCTTCTATCTTCAATAAATATCATTTCACAGAAGAACGAAAACTTCTATCAATCTTTAGCACCGTTGTGTATATAAGCGCTTTTTAAAAAGATGGAGTAAATAAGTATTCCGTTTTTAAAAGCATTAAGATAAAACCCATTAATCTGTCGCGCAACGATCTTTTATATTTGTGCTTCCAAAATTGTTAGACTTAAAATTAGGCAACAGTGTAGGTATAAAGCTATTTAATATGAAAGGTTATGTTATTAAAGTGTAAAACTGTTTAAATTGACACGTAATATTTTTTCATATCATAAAAAATGCACATGTATAGTTATCATATTGGCAATCATTTGACACGATAGTACCTACATAATACATACCTATATACATATTGGCACGAAGCTGCAAAATCCTTCCTGTATCCGTTATTCCACGGATCCACCGACAGTCAATCGTCATCTTTTCGCCTATTAACGGCTGTAATTGCGTTATGAGAAACATATTTCTTGTGGTAACGTTAATGCACTGATTCCTATCTGTCGATAATTATTAGTTTAAATATTTAAAATTCAATCAAATTTTATCTTGATCTCTTAGCATGTTTTACAACCTCCTATATCTAGACGATCGTTTTACCGAATTGGCTCACATTCAAAGTTTAAAAAAATTGTCTCATTATTAATTCGCCTACCAAATATAATGAGAATGACGTTAAGATTCTGATGCCGGAATTTTCCAATAGGTAGACTCGAAAAATATCGCTCGTTCAATAACTTATTATTCGGTACAGATGTCGACGCTCTGTGTAACATCCTTAACTGATTATTTCAGAGCAGTGTTTACGATGCCTCGTAATATAAACTACACGTAATTTGATTGGTTCACATGTTTCTCGCTGTTTATTAGCCTCATTATGATTTGTGAAGTAATTGTAACATTACGTTACTTTTGCACATCTTCATATTATGTAATCGTAAAGGAGCCATATTGAAATAAATGAGCGTCTAGCATGTTATTAAATGTGTATATTATGTTACAATGGTATATAAGAACTCTATGTTAATAATTTCAAACACACTGCTTCTTTGGGTACCAAATGAATAGTTAAGTAGTAGGTACACGTAATATTCATTGAAGGTTGAATTAATTTCAACTGTTCTACTCATCATCATCATCATCGCGTTATCCCAGTACAATTGACCGGAGTTCGCTACCTAATCTCAAGAATTGGAGTAGGCACTAGTGTTTTTATGGAAGCAACTGACTTTCCAACCCAAGGGGAAACTAGACCTAATTAGGATTAGTGGGTGGTTTACCCCCCATGAAATTGGGGGAGGCCTATGTCCAGCAGTGGACGTCCTAGGGCTGATATGGTGGTGGTGGTGGTGGAGTGGTGGCAATTTGACTGTTGGAAGTTCTCAAGCCACCCGAAGGCATCTAACTTGGTTCAACGACTACTGTGATAGACAACAGCTGGGATCAACGGCTTAACGTATCTTCCAGAGCACGGGAGCGCTTAATTAGTAACCACTCAAAGCGGTCAGCTATCCAAGAGTTGATCCCGGCCGACGTTGCTCAACCTCGCATGCCGCACGCGGTACACAAGCACCGCTGGGTCACGAGCGCTCCTAATTTTAACTGTTTTATTGTCAAAATTAAAGCCTTACCTACAAAAAAAATATGTCTATTTTTTAATAAATATCTTCTTACTCTAGGGGAATCTTCATAGGTGCCTAAATAAACTTAATTATCATTACAAAAAACCACTGATCATAAAAGAATCGACTAATCTATAGATGTTTAAAAAAGAAATTAAAGCGTGACGCACATGTGTTAGTGATTAAAAATATGGATATTATAATGCATATTTAACATCGCTTTCCCAATGAGAATGTGTTATTTCCACTGCTAACTCGGCAACTGTGTGAAATGCAACTAATATTTACGACATTCTAGCCTACTTATACGGCATTCCTTCATTCCGTGGCGCTCAATATAATCTTTACTAATGAATTCATCATAATAAAACCTTGGTGTCGTCGGTCCGTTTGTGGATCAAAATAACAATCTCGAAGCACCTGTTGCGTTCTTGGGGTTTAGGAAAGTTTATGATTTTTGTCAGTATTTTAGTAGTTAGTTAGTTAGTAGTAGTATTCGATAATTTTGGTAGGTGTATCTATGAGTATCTACTTTTATCGATTGGAGTTTTAAGCTTTTCACCTCTCTAGTCTGTGAATTTGACACGTTTCACCCGCACCATCGCTACAAATTTCTACTGTACCTACTCGGAAACAACGCTAATTAGTTCGAATAAAAAATGCCAAATAACTTTAAATGAGTAGCCACATAGTAGAGGATAGGTACCAACAATATAAAACCGAATAAATATGAAGGTAGTTACTCGAGTGCAAAAAAGACGAGAAAAAAATACACAGCTTTTTGTACTCGACTGTACCTAATATAATAATTATGACTGATCACTTTTCATAAGTAGATACATCTTTTATTTCCTCAATCATATTTCAGTAATCTTCATTATCTTCAAATGTCACTTATAATAATGTGTCGTTTCGTACTACAAACCGATATAGTTATTTTTTTTACTTCTTTATTTAGCTATAAACGGTATTTTAGACGAGCCAGTAACGTGTTAATCTTGACTTAACGATCGTTTTACGGCACACAAATAACTATAATTTATAGCTTAGCTTAGCATAGCTACTGGTAGACTCATTTTATACAATTAGTAGAAGAGACGAGGCTTGTTTTCTCGTCTGTAATAAAAAGGTAGATTTTTTTATTTTATTTAATCAAGGTTTCCCAACAAATGTTTACACCAATGCTTAAATTAATTCACATGAGTAAGTACTTGTTTCTACGAGTAGTGTAACACTTACTAAACTCCACATGCATAATTTGTGAAGATAATGCTAAAATTAACAGTATCTAATTTAATCACATTGTTTTAGCATTTATATGCTAAAACAATGTCGGTATGTTATTATTAACATTAATAAGTGTTCGTAGCCTCTTACACGGCGGTTCTATTAAGTACAGCCTTATTGCATGGATTTTACATTAAGTATAAAATATTCTTTTTGTTCTACTAAAGTCAAAGTCAAAATATTCTTTATTTAAATAGGCCTAGCAACAAGCACTTTCGAATCGTCAGTTATAACATGTATTAACATATATATTAATTAATTATTTAGAGCAAGTTATTGATGCTACTATTATTCTTTAAAATAAATATTGTATTGTTGTAGACATGTCAAAGTAAGAAATTATTTTGTAGTAAAATTCACAATAGGATCGTCAAAACATAAATAATAATAATAATAAAAAATATATAAAAAATAGAAATCTAGACAGTTTCTAGAATAAAATCAAAATATCAAAAAAAAAAGATCATATTAATATCTAACGCCATAATGATTAATTTAAGATATATCGCTTCAAACATCACTTCGAACCGACAAATTTCAAGCGAATTACTTTTTTTAACCGACTTCAAGATTTCAAAAGAGGAGGTTATCAATTCGGTTGTATGTTTTTTTTTTTAATGTTTGTTACTCCATAACTCCGTCATTTCTTAACCGATTTGGAAAATTCTTTTTTTGATTGTAAGTATATATATCCAAGTTGGTCCCGTTTTTGTCAAAACGCAGTTCTGATGATGGGATCCATGAGGAATTGAGGGAACTCCTCAAATCTTTAAGGCAAACATATAGTGATTTTTGTGTTTTTATCAACAAGTCAAGCATTTGCATCCAAAAATGTGACATTGGATGAAGTCGAATTGCTGATGATGATCAGAACAGAACTCTTCAACGACGCGTAGTTCACGTTTGGCGATTTGTTCTCTTCGTTTTGTTTGTCAAGCAAACAAGGTTTTTCCATGATTCCATGTGGAATGGGGAATGCCTGAAAATTTTAAAAGTCCTTGATTATTTTTCTAATGGTAGGAATAACCGTCGCCATTAACAGAAAAAAGTTTCAGATTTTTCGGTTGCGCCATATATTTTGTAAAAATACAAACATTTTATATCAGGTCGCGTCTGCCCCGTATCGGACTACTAAGACATTTCTAAGTCCGTCAAGTATTTAAAAAAAAACACCTGCTTGAATCTGTGGTACGCAATGACATTGACGGTTGGTCGTATGACTTGAACTGTCAATGTCATTGCGTACCACAAATTCAAGCAGGTGTTTTTTTTTAATATTTGACGGACTTAGAAATGTCTTAGTAGTCCGATACGGGGCAGACGCGAGGTGATATAAAATGTTTGTATTTTTATAAAATATATGGCGCAACCGAAAAATCTGAAACTTTTTTTATTTAATGGCGATGGTTATTCGTACCATTAGAAAAATAATCAAGGACTTTTAAAAATTTCAGACATTCCCTATTGAGGGTGCTTAGTCTTCTACCATTATAAACATACTTATAGCCATTTTTATTTCATTGTATTGTATGGAATCTAAGAGTGCACCATCTAAGTATAATCTTTCACCGGCCTCCCCCAATGAAGTCGGTTTTTTTTTTCTTAAAAATTATTTTCCCATAAACATGTTTTAAATAAGTTAATATTTTCAGAACCTCTTAAATATTTGTGTGTTTTCTTACGGCTGCACGTAATTTGCTAGGCGGGTCAAAGTGGATATCCACATTATGACTACAAGTGCTGGCTATCTGACATAGCCTGCTAATTACATACATAAGTGTAAAGGAGCCTGGTCTGCCAACAAACCACCCTGTGGTTTGGCAGAAGAATATATGCAGAAGTAAGCAAGATATTTGTGAATAAACGTTTATTTATTTTTTAACTGGCGAGTTAGCGAGCGAGACTAGATAATCTGCAAAGTTTCCGAGTTCTTTGAGTCTTGATTATTGTTACAAGTATGTTCGATAATTTGCGTTACGTTTTATACATAGATACTTGACACAAATATAAGTGGTACATATATTTTATTGAAAAAGGATAAAACGTCTTAATATAATCACAGCTTTGCTTTACCTATAAGTACGTTGTTTCTGTTCAGTTTTGATTTGCTCGTCATAAAGTTTCTAAGAAAAAAAATAGTTGCATACTTAAATAAATAAATATTACAGGGATTTTTTTACACAAATCGAACTAGTCCCATAGTAAGTTCAATAAGGCCTGTGGTATCGGTGCTGTGGTTGTATAAATCGTTGTTTAGGTATGATTTTTTCCCGATTTATACTTGTTCTCAGTTCCTTTACTACGATTACCAAAACAGACATCTTACCTATACTTACATCTTTAGAAGCGTTGTCGAACGTCACTTCATGAATTTTATCGGCTTTTAGGTCTCTGTGCCAAAATACGTCTAAATGGCACACTTATTAGAATTATGAAAGATTATTACTAGATACCATATTCTTATTGTTCATTTTCTTTTCCTTTATTTTTCCAGCGTCCTCATGGGGTCAGTCGCCATCCGAAGACACAGAGAAAGCCAAGCTCGTCCGCCAGCCCAAACGCGACGAGGCCGGCAAACCGCATATCAAGAGGCCCATGAACGCCTTCATGGTGTGGGCCAAAGACGAGCGCCGCAAGATTCTGAAGGCCTGTCCAGACATGCACAACTCCAATATATCCAAGATACTGGGGGCTCGGTGGAAGGCGATGTCGAATGCTGAGAAACAGCCGTATTATGAGGAGCAGTCAAGACTGTCCAAGCTTCATATGGAGAAACACCCGGATTATAGGTGAGATATGTTTATAAGGCTTTTTACCTGATTGTTTTAAGGTCCTTATTTTCTTTTATGATAGACTGACCAGCGATTGGGCTTAGTCTCACCTGATGGAAAGCGATGACAAGGCTTAAGATGTTGCTCACTGGTTCAGTTATAGCCTATTCACTCTTGTCTTGAAGAGACCCATTTTGTATGCATCTTCTCACTTTCACCTTTCTGCTTCACTTAATAATTTCGTTCGAAATTGGTGGTAGTCCAGCAAACAGGATTCCAAAAAGAAACGTCGTACTTACGTTTCAATAATGATCTCCTGTGGGTTGGATGTTTTTTGCAAAACTTCGCCTAATTATTGCGACGTACTTCTTTAAATACTCTGGTATTCGAAAAATATGAAAGGTGCTTTCATGACCAAAACATTCGTGTTTTATCAGAATTTGATTTGTTTATTGAAACTTCTGACCTTGATTTTGACTGGTAAAATAACTCCAGGGCACCAGCAGCAGGGCTTTTATGCACCTTGTGTTTTGTGTAATGTAATGCCTTACGTTTATTATACTCTGAGGTATCCATATTTTCCTCATCTTATCACGTTACCTCAGTTGCGCTTTAGCGAGCGTAAATTGACCAAAACAATTTAAATTTTCAGGTACCGACCACGACCCAAAAGGACTTGCATAGTGGACGGCAAGAAGATGCGGATATCAGAGTACAAAAACCTGATGCGTACACGGCGTCAAGAGATGCGGCAGCTCTGGTGCAGGGAGGGGGGGAGCGAAATGGGATTCCTCCCCACCCTCTCGTCCCCTGGGCCGTCAAACTCCTCCCCCCCTCCGAACGGAGGGAACTACATGAACACCGGTTTCTCACCCCCGCTCTCGCCTCGAGAAGACGATTGAGGGCCGGCGCGCGGCTGGCCTTACCCGCACGTCGCGCCCCTCGCTCTGCCCCCCTCTCACCACCCCTGGTAACTTCTAGAACACTCTAGAAGATCATATATCGAACATTGTTTGTG
Organism: Notocelia uddmanniana; assembly: GCA_905163555.1. Lineage (NCBI taxonomy): Eukaryota > Metazoa > Arthropoda > Insecta > Lepidoptera > Tortricidae > Notocelia > Notocelia uddmanniana. Next base: position 4,491,331 of record LR991063.1, on the reverse strand, counting down.
CTATTTGCCTGTGTAAAGTTAGGCAATCTCAATGCCAGTGTCACAATTGGATCTCTCTCGTTTATACAAAATATCTATAATTATGAGATTATTCCATTAGTGAAATAAGCAAAACTTAGTGGACTTCCCTGTAGGGGTTAGGATTTGGAATATTTGGCAGTTTAATGCAAAATTGTGCCAAACGTTTAACCAACAATTAGGGAATTAGATAAAGTGTATATAACTTCAATATTTGAGTCCTGAATCATGCAGGATACTGTACATATACGCAGTTGTCATTGTAGATATTTAACTTTCGGCTTATGTAGCATAAGTTTCAGAGATTATAACTATCTAAGTACATTTTTAATTGTTCTAGACTTGGAGTGCCCATGTGTAAGCGTTCCAAGGTTGATATTTGTATGTAATGTAGACGCTTTAGACTTAAAATCGAGAATATATCAAACCAAAAATTCGAAGCGGTATGCTTGAAAATTGTAGTGTTTTGAACACGGAACTGTTTTGAATTCAGTGAGATCTGTTAAAGCATAATGATTGTAATAAAATAATATTCTTAAATACTCATAGTTTTAGTAGAAATCGCTACTATTGTAAGATACAGGTTAAACGGTATTTCTAAGGGAATAGTGAAAATTGTTTTTCACCATTGAGTTCTAAAATTTTGTTAATCTTTATAAAAGATTTGTTTTAAACCAGTGTGCACAAAGCTTTACATGGTTGTCAATTCAATAATCGTCAATTGTTTTTATACAAATTATTATTTTATTATTCGCGATGAGCGCGAAGCAGGCTTTGATACATTTTTAATACTGAGTTGAAATCCTAATGAATTTTTTAAGTGAAAAATTGTCATTCAAAGTTTTATATCATCTCTGTGTTGAACAAATAGCCAATTCATCATTGATATTAAGACTTTGCGACAAAATGTTCTGATTTCGTCTACATTAACGGATTGGTTCAGTTTTGAACAACTACGTCCAATTTGATCATTATTGGCACAGTAGCGCGGTATTAACAACCCCACCGACTTGTGGGTTATTATTAAAATAATAAAAAATATTCGCTTTATCGAATTGTGCAATTTACATTAGTAGGAAATAGACTAAGCCGTAGATACAAGCATAATAAATAAAAATAAGCGGTTATGATAAGTACAGATACAATGTTGTATAGATATTTAGAGTTAATTAAACTGTGGTTGTTTCATACGTTAATTGCCATTTATAAGTTTTGTTATTTATTTTTCTTTAAATACGTTTTGTTTTCTTCCTTTTTTATTTGTAACGCTGTATGCCAGTAATCGAGATGCGTAGTCTAGAGTAAGCGTAAATTAAAAAAAATTGTGTACGTGGACTTAATGTTTATGGATTAAGTAGTGTGTATTATTATTATTCTTAGTAAATGTGTAAGGGTTTAGACAGTGCCGTTAAATTATTTATTTTTATGTTGAATACATGTAAATACGCGATATTTGATGGTAAACGTTAGTAATTGTGGTTATTTAATTATTGATACTTAATATTTCACCGCTGGATGTGTCCATTTTTGTTCCATTCCATTCTATTTTGCACAGAGCTATTGCTCGGGAGTAGCGGGAATAATAAAGCTTTTTCCGCTTTTTTTTATTAAAAAAAATGTTTTTTCTCGCTACTCGTGGAACGTCGAATGGAAAAGACTACAAACATTGAGAACAGATCTCTACAAACTTTTTTTTTGTATACTTAAACAATTTTTATTTATTATAAAGACAAAATCTCGAATAAGTAGATAATCTTGCCATGATTTTTGTTAAAAACGGAAACATCACAGTGCTTAAAATAGTAGTTTAGATATTTTTTTTTAATTGTTTTTGTCTATAATTGTATTTTGTTGACTCCACAGTGCACCTGTTCGACTTAGCATTCGATTTTTTTTTCAAATGTATAAGTAGGTAGATTTTAGGTTTTATTACCTAGTATAAACCAGGTCACATTGTTTAAAATTGTGCCAAAACCCAAAAGTATATTAAAAAGTAAATATAAAAATATATATTTCGTTTCATTTCATCTTTAGTATTTCACCATATAGAAATAAGCTTCATAACTGACATAAACACGATACTTAGAGCTGGTTCCCACTTGTCGGATGTCGGGTCCGGATTTTAATCGGATGGTCCGGTGGCAGAACATTTTATATGAAGCTGTTCACATTTGTCGGACACCAATTTGTATGAGCCGCCGACACCCGATAAAAATCCGGATCCGACATCCGACAAGTGGGAACGAGCTCTTAGAGATTACAGTAGTTAGGAGTATACTGTTTCTGCGGCACCCCTGCGGCGCGGCCCGAAGGGCCGAAATTTTTTTGGTTTTTTGCTGCGGCAGGTTTTTTTGGGTGTCTTTTTCGTGTGAATTTGAAATGCAGCTATGTGATATGTGACCCCCCGTTGTTTTATGTTTATGACAGGTGTGGGTGCATTGTTGTTTTTTTGCTGCGGCAGGTTTTTTGGGTATCTTTTTCGTGTGAATTTGAAATGCAGGTATGTGATATGTGACCCCCCGTTGTTTTATGTTTATGACAGGTGTGGGTGCATTGTTGTTTTTTGTTAGAAGATTGCTGTTTTGAGACGATTTGTGTATTTTATTTAAAAACGATTTATTTGATTAGGATCAACAGTCTGTTTTTGCTCTATTCCCACGCAAAGGTAGGTAATTAATTACATTCTGTGAACAGCAATATATTTTAAAATTAATGTTGACAGAAATGATCGTGAGAATGACATGGGTTTTCTATTTGATTGGGTATAAATAAAAGTAAAGAACATTTGAAGCTAAGCAGGTTCAAACACGCCCCATCCGTTGGAATATTGCAGTAAAAAACTAGTTGTTTCGTGTCGTAACATGCAACGAACAGATGTTCATTTTTATGGGGGTAACATATTTATTGTCTTATCTGTGACATGTGAGCGTGTATTATATTTGGGAAAAAAACGATAAATATCAGCAACTATTACGAAATGTCATGCTTGCCGTATTTTATTGGTCACTAAACTACCTAAAGATCATTTAAATCTATGCAGGTTCCATTTCCAAGAATATTGCAGTAAAAAACTAATAAAATTCCACGTCTTGCTACAAGTTAGAACGTGTTGTATCAAATGAACAGGTACCTGTTTTATTAATAGATTTTTTTCTCCTAACCGCTACGTGTGTCCCGGTGTGTGTGTGTGTGTGTGTGTGTGTGTGTGTGTCTGTCGTGAATAAAAGCAAAGCTCAAATCCAGAGGGCCGCCATTCGCTCAGATTAGTTTGTCTGAAAACCGTGTCAAGTGTTAAATAAAAGTGTACTAAAGTAGATAGTTGTCAATAGTTTTAATTTTTCTTGCTACGAGTTAAAATGGAGGTAAGTCCCACATTAACTAATTAATTATGTGCAAAAATTACATGTTTCCATTTGTATCAAGCATCTCACATGTTTTTTTGGTTGTTTTAGATATCAAACGAGAATTCCCTTGAGTACACTATGAAAAATTATTATTATAACAATTTGAGTGACGATGAAGCCCAATGCTCAAAACCACTTATAATTCAAGCACAAAAACGAACCAACAACATTGATGTATTTTTTGATAAGCCTAAAAAGAAGCAGGCTACAGAATATTCATCTACTGTCGCCAAGTCTACAAATGGAGGCACTAATTATATATCTTCTCGCGTAGATGATGTTACAAAGATCACTCATGTCGTTAAAATTGACGTCTACGATATAAAAAAATTGCGTGGTATCCCAAACGATCAGCACTGGAAATTCGCGGATACTAGAATCAAATACTATACGCAGGGTGAAGAAGATGACTTTTATTCTAACACAAAAGAATTGATTTACAATATTACGAAAGATATTGCAACAAAAAACGATTGCAAGAAATATTTTATCAACGCTAAGCCATAAATTATATCTTACTCCACCCACAAGCAACTCTCCCCCCACCAACGAACAAATGATTTTTGGGGCTATATAAAGTTCGACACCGCAAAAGAAACCATACCGTATCTCTATTAACACCCGTGAAAGTCAAGCTGCACAATGGATCTACAAAACTCACAATACGATGAAGAGCTTTATGAACGCTGCGAAGACGTGGATCTATATAACTCATTTTACGACGAAGATTTGAGTAACCTCTGCGACGACGCTGAAATGCTCCATGCGTCATCAAACGGTTATTCACCAGCTTTGCAACCTATATTTTCGGGGTATGTCGGTAACCCTCTTTTGATAGAATGGGAAGATGAAGAAGACACAGAAATGTATGACATGGAGACGAGACCTCCAAGTGGCGATGCATATGAACCCATAGCATATGAAACATTGCGTTTGCCTGCATTTAAAAGTGATGAACTATTTATGGAGTGTGAAAAGTGGTGTGATATGCAATAAGGATTTCAGCTTATTGATGTAATAAAATGAAAACCGTTCTGTATTATTGTTTTTATTTTAATGTGTTACTTTTATTTTAATGTATGAAATACTTGTATGTGAAATAAATGGTTTCAACGATCCTCTTGCATTTTTGATGAATTGATAATGTTGTATATGTTTACTAAGAATTAGTGAAGGAAAGAAAAGACAACTTTTAATAAAATATTTATTTATTTCGTAAAAACATAGATCTATACATATCTTCTATAATCAAATCATTATACATGGTATTTTCAAAAAATAAGTTTACAAAATCAAACATTGTTTTACCTTTGAACTTAAAATATATATAAACTAAACAGTATTTACCACAAACTGAAGTAAGATGGTTTTGAATTATTATATGGTTATAAAACCATTTTTTTGCATTCCGTTTTAAAAACAACTTATGATAACCAGAAGGTTTTCTACCAAATGAATCAAAATATTCACCATTACCATTAATATCAATATGAATTGCCACCCAGTGAGAGCCAGGTTTTGAGTCAGGGTCCAAATTACTTATGATATAAATCGGAAGATCCATGAAAACAGGGATTCTATTTGCCGCAAAAACATGCGATTCAATGGTAGGACAAATTTTTTTCATACATAATTGCAATTCCTTGGTGTCCATTACAAAGTATTGCATTTACCGATGAATTCGTTACTAAGGTTTGGTAAAAAGTGGTACAATCTCTCATAAACGTATTATTATATATGTACATCATTCTAATTAACTGTTATAATCTACACTTACATCTCGATGTTTGTTTATTTCAATTATATTATCAAACTCTGCATAGACGACGCAATTAACGGTCGTGGTAAGAGCTTTTTCAAATCGAACTTCTAACCGTACACTACCATGTCTAACAAGATTCCAATGAGAAGTAGAACTCGCTGATAAATCAGGTGTTAAATCGAAACACATCAAACAATAACCGTTGCCATAATCTTCTCGACTTATTGAGTTCCCTTCATTAAGAAAATGAATACCCGTTCCAGAAAACAGAGTGTGATATGTTGTTACCATTAAATCGGTATTGAAAGATGGTTGTAGTGTTTTAGAAGGAATTTGATGACCGTCTACATACAAACTAAATAAGTTCATATCGTGGTGGTGGAAGTTAAAGGGATTATGTTTTAAACTTCCATTAAATGCTATATTATCAACAAAACCTACAATACACCTTTTTGGAACTTGACCGAGGAATATATTATCAAGGGATTTCCCTTGTACCCCTGATGGTATTGTAAGTACTTTAACTTCCGCTCTTGTGATGGGATATTTTGCAGTCGTTGAAGCTAAAACCTTTTGATGTGCAAGCAAAACACTTGGGTTAATTTTTGTTCTTCTTATTATTAAACTAGCATCCATTATGCGTACTTTAAGTTTTTTATCTTGAATGCACATTAGATTAAACGACTCTTTTGATCGTACTAATTTAACTCGAACTTCAACGCCATTTATTAAAAACTTTTCTTGATTAAAAATATCACCGTGTAAGTGTCCTATCATTTCAACTTCCTTACTATCTTTAATAAATTCTTGTCTTTTAGTCCAGCCTTTGTTAGCCGTATCAGTTCCATCCATATGACCCGAAGTGTCTTCATACCATAGCCCACATGTAAGATGGGACTGTTTTGCTGCAGGTCCATAATTTAGTAGGGTTTCCATATATGCACGGTACGCATATGTATTATTAGGCGGTGAAACTAGTTTTTGATTTAAATATATGTCCAACTGGTTAAACAGTGAATGTAACCAATTATTCACTGGAGCAACATGAGTTTCTGCGGATTTGATCTTAGTACCGTCTTGATTCAATACCTTGGCTTTGATATGTAGTAAAGTGTGAGACAGGTCAATATAGTCATCGCCTGATCCTGGAACTTGAAATTCAATAGGACCATCATCACTAAGAGACGAAATAGGTTTATAATGTATCCACTGCCCATTTTCTATACTTGTTTGCGTCGATGGCAGTGCAAATAAATCTAACTCTGACTTAGCGCATTCACATGAATGATGATGTAAAAATGACATGGTTTAATTAGAAAAAATATCGTTTGTATATTTTTTACTTTTTTTTGTACCTCTCCCCCGTAATGCTTTGGATGCAATGGTGCGCTCTCGTCTTTTTCGTATCATTTTATACCCAGACCCTGACATTAATGAATCAATTTTTTCATCAGCTTTTCTTTTTAAATTACTGCTCGCATTCTTAAAACGAGACTTTATTGATTCGTCCATAGGGTGCGAATTCATCATGTCGGATAAAAGACCAACACCAGCATTTAATGCTTCTTTCCCAACCGTTCTAAATCCGCTAGATAACAGAGGAAATACCGATCTAAACAAGCCTCCTAAAAAACTTCCTATGCCATGCCCTCGCTGGTGAGGAACACCTTTATAAACAATGCCTACTCCTGAACCAGCTTGATGAGTATAATAATGTTCATATGGGCAGGGAATATTTTCACGTCTATAATTCATTTTATTCGTTGAAAATGTAGCTTCACGCATGAAGTTCCAAACTGGAATGGAACCTTTCCACCCGTATGCATTCTTATATCAATTTCAATAGTATCAAATTCTCTACGTAAAACTGGTATGTAATGTGCAGGAGAAAAGCTATGCATTTTATATGCTCCATATATGTATTTAGTTGGATCAAGTGGTATTATTCTTACTAACGATGTCATAACATCCCCTACTATTTGAGGTTGAACGATATCCGAATATATAAACAATTGTGATGGTAGACCCAAATATAAATTAGCAGGAAATTTTCCAATTTGACATTGAATAAGGTTCGTATTCGGTTTGAAACCTAGCTGGAGGTTTAGTATTGGTGTTGCACGTACGGAAACTATGTCTTTATGTGAAGTAGTGACCTTGATAACTTTCGATATTCCATCATAGCTAAATTTCACCTTATTTCTTAATAAGGAATTTTCATTAAAAGCAGATAAAAACTGATCCATGTCGTCATATGTCGTTGCTGGAATATGTGACTTAAATTCAACATTAACAGGCGACACTTCGTTTGGTAATTTCACCATCTTTTTTACATAGACTGCGTTTTCATGTTCTTGAACGTTGTACATTGAACATGGGTAGTGAAACTCCACTAATCCGACAACCCATTCTCCTTCTAGTTTTATTGTCTTTGGGAGTTTGGTGAGAAAGTTTGCTGTTGTATTTTCGGGGAAATATTGCATAGAGCTGTTACTTAACAAAGTTAAATAAAAACTGTCATCACTCATGTTTCTTCTAAGCTAGAAGCAGGTATCCAACTATTAAATTTATTCGGATAACCTCTCCACTTCACAAGCACCTCCTTTCTGTTACCTACGCGTCTAGAACGTATTATTTTATCTATTTTATATATCATGGTGGGGTTATAAGTAACTTTCTGTAACTCTTTAGAATAGAAAGTGCCAGTGATTGGTTCATTTTGTAAGTCCTTCAATGTGTAAACAAGATGAGGCGACCTATTAATTATTGATTCGATTACGAAGATTTCATCGCTCCAATTAGTTTCGTAACCTTTTTGAAATATGTGTTTATACTTCGTTATTCTGACATGATCACCAACATTTAAAGTACTATTACTAATTTTTTTTAATCCATTTTTTGGTGTATCGTATAAATTGGTCCAAACAGTCATAATATTGTTAAAATTAACATCTATCGGACGCATTTTAATACTTGAATGGTAACTGTGATTATATGAATAAAGGAGATCTTGTAAAATGTCAATGTATTTATAAGTATTTTTATGTGTAAAATAGCGCCACATTTTCATTTTTAATGTTCTTTGAAATCTTTCTACAATACTCGCCTTAATGTCAGGATTATTCGTTGTATAGTAGTTTATGTTTTTACTCTTAAAATATTGTCTTACCTCTTTGGAAACAAATTCAGTACCTTTATCGGATTGGATGTGACGTGGAGTTGCTCGAGCCTCGGTAAATATATCCTCAAAGCATTGTTTAACTGTTTCTGAATTTTTCTTTTTCATTGCCCTAGCAAAAGCATATTTACTAAAGACATCAATAACACATAATATATAATTAAAACCATCATTATATTTACTATATGTACGCATATCACTTAAATCTACTTGCCAAAGTTCATTATAGTTGGACAAAATGTACTTGTTTCGTGTAAAACGTCTTTGAACTGGTTTATGTAATGTATATGTTTCCTGGGACCGTAACCAGTTTGCTACCTCATCTTTGTTCATTCGACCATGCATTGCTTTAGCTAACTTATCAATACTACTGTAGCCAGCTGGATCAGAAACATTATAGTAAATCCTACTGATGTCTAATAGGGGGTCCATCTCTCCCAATCTATTTTCTTTTTTGATGATTCAGGAGTTTTGTATGAAATTGGTGTTGATTGTCCTTTTGATTGAATCGAAGTTGATCTGGTATTTTTGTATATTGGGGATTCTTGAACCTCGTCGATCTGAAGACCATTTATATATTCCAGATTAGTTGGGTTACCTATACAAGATATAGGAACTTCAATATCTTTTAAAACTAAAGCAAACTGTTTCCAACCAATCGGTTTGGGACGTTTGAGAGGTCTCAGCGTGTCACTTATCAATTCTGTTATATTGCTTTCTGGGATAACTTGATTATTTACTACGATTTCCCCTCCTTCTTTCCACCAAATCTTCGGTTTATTTTTTAAAATATTGTCAATCAAAGATTGTCCTTTTTTCAGATAACTTTTAGGAATTTTGTTTATGATGTGAGATGGAGTAAACTTCTCAGGGTAAGTATGATTCGAAGGAGTACTCGCAGCGTCACTTTCGAACGGTCTTGAATGTGGTAATGTAGCATTATGTTCAGTTTCCTCCTTTTTAACCATCGATTTGTCAGAATATTCTTGGTGGACATTATTTGTATCATCAATCATTATTGGCACCTTGAACGGTTTTCGATCTGATTCAGTAAAATGCAAAAAACGTTGTAGTGCTTGAGAATACAATGCCCATTTTTCGCGATCCTCTATTTTACTTTTCAGTATTTTTTGCATGTCCTCATCTAAGCGAGATAGGGAATTTAAAGGAGCATTTTCATTGTGTTTGAGCTTCTCAATAAAGTCTGGTTCTACTAAAATCATTTTCTTCGTGTTCTCCATTTTAACTATGTTAATGAGCTCAATAAACTACTTAATACAGCCCCCAGTATAATTGGTAAAAACGCACCACCCTTTTGCACTATAATAGTCTTCCTTAATTTTTGTTTCCCCTTAGAAACTAATTTGCGTAATATATTCTTATGTTTATTTAACCTGTTTTTTTCTAAATTGTCTAATGGAACTTTTCCCTTTAAAACGTTGTAAATGCACTCACAAATTATATTTATTTCATCTTCATCACATGCTTTCAGTAAAGCTTTACGATATTTTGGTTTGAGCGTATGCAATGCTTTAAGTAAATGTTGATATGTGGCTACTCTGTCAGGCATTATCTAGAACTGACCAAAACAGAATGACTACTGGTATATTTAAACCCTTTTTTTGGAATGTATACTGTACAACCTTTATCGAATGGAAATACCTTAGTTTTAAAACGACATATATCATCAGTGCTTTGTTTCAAATCTATCATCAGGTATCCATGAGCTGTCATAGTGGCATCTTTATATGCTTCTTCAACAAATTTTGTATTTTCTGGATAAACTTGTCGGGACAAGTAGCGTATTTGAGTTTTGTCTCGAGGATTTTTAAAATAAATAATGTAGGTTGTGTTCAAAGAGATATCACGTTGTCCTCTTCCTTGGTGAAATAAGTTTTGAGTTATATAAAAAACGCTTAAATTTCTGTGATGGCTACCTTTAGTAAAAATATCAACAATACGTCCATCTGACTCTCTCATTAAATCATCGATTATAAGCAGTTTAGGTTGTTTCCCATCAAACATACTTAAATCGGGAATACCTTGAACATAATCAACACCATTCAAGTTATAAAGTGGCTGCATTTCATCATAGCACCACAGCACTTGATTAAAATCTATATTACACATATGTGCTACATTTTTCAAAAAATTTGTGACAAAGTTTGATTTTCCACAACCACTTGGACCAGCAATAATAGCTGTAAATGGATGAATGAAATGGTACATTATAAAAACTGTCCTTCCTCACTAAAGGTTGTCTATAAAATAAAATACATTTATGAGGCTATAGATATATATATATGTATCCATAATCTGATATAAGCATATGGTATATGATTGGCATACATTTGCTTATAATGTAATAATTTAAAAATAAAACTTTTTCTTTTTCTGATATATTTATATTTGATGTAAATACACGATTTACAAAATAAAAGTTCTTAAAACTAAAATTAAAAATAAAAACTTATTTTAATATAAACAAAATTAAATCTAAAACCTCCCATGCAACGAACATTTTTTTTTTAATTTAAACAGTTAATACGTCAACTTGTAATTATATTTACTGATACTTAAATACTATGAATTATAGTTATTGATACTTAAATATTTGTAACTCTAGATCTACCTTAATTTATAATGACCCCAAGCTAAAGTGTCAAATGAATCTTTACACAGATATCTTTTTGTGTCACAAGATGATAACGAGATTTTATTTATCTTCTGTGTAAAAATTACATGCTTAATAGAACGAAATCGGTACATTTCCGATAATACATATTTTTTCTCATTTAAACAACTTTTATAATCTTGAATCTGAAACTTTTTAGTCACGCATTTATTTACACCTTTAGCCTTAGCCACTATACAGTCCTCAACATTTAAAGCGTACATTTTAGACCGTAATCCTACAAATTCCTTTAAAATTTTACCTTTATTTTCATCTTTAAAATATCCAATTATTTTTTTATTTATACATGGAAAATTGTAAATATTATTAGACGCATAGTCAGATGTATCGAAATATTTTTTTAAGTCATTTCTTATGTCATCGTAAAAATCCTCCGTAAAAATTTGATATATGAAACTATCTGTATCAGTATACAACAATTTAAGCCTTTTCTCGAATTTTTGTTGCATGTACCCATAATGAAATTGGTACATTAAAGTTTTTGATAAATCTAAAATACAAAAGCCTAAATAGATAGGCTTGTTATAAATTAGTTTAGTTTTTTTTAATTGTACTGCAGCTAAACTATCCGAAAAAATTGAAATGCTATGGAATTCAGGTCGAGCAATATAACTTTCAATTCCTTTGATATGACCATGATTTGCCCAATGCGTTAATAACTTAACATCGACCCTTTTCTCAATATTTTCCATTGTTTTTCCAAAAACTGCATTATTCATAAGTTTGTAAAAATCTTTTTCAAAGTCGCTTTTTGCAGCTATTCTTAATGTTGTGTTCAAATCGATATATTTTTTAAGCCAGTTAGTTTGTTTAAATTTTAAGATTCTATGAACTTTAGTTAAATTTAATCCATTTTGTAAACATTGTATAAGATTTCTATAGTGTATAATGTATTTTTGTTTATTTTTCAAATTTGGAACCAATTTTTTTTGTCTACTTTCATCAATTATGTGCTCAGCACAAAATGGTAGATCTGAATGGGAATTATGCAATGAATCAGGGTATTCAAGATCGACTTCTAAAATGTATCCAATGTCAGCTTCGTTAGAAATATTAAAATCCGTAGCAGGATCAACCCATTCAAATTCACCTACAGGAAGATATTGCGACATCGCCCAACCATACAAGTTATTAGCGTCAAGGTAAATGAGATAAGATGACGGCTTATCAGGATCAAATTCTGCCATGTAGTGATTATTTGATTTAGCATATCGATTACTACATTGTGATATACCACCTCGTAGCCCTTTTTTAATAAATGAAACTTTATCAAAATCGGTTAAAAGTTCAAGTTTAATCCCGGTCATTTTAAGCATAGCATCCCAACTGAGACCAGGTGCCGTAAAATAATGAGCTGGATCCAAGCTATATGTTTCAAGGCAAACGGAGCGAAAATTCTCAAATATATCTGTTAATAAGAGTACGTCTGTTTTTAAATACAAATTAGAATAATCTAACATTTTTTTACAATTGAAATGAGTCCAGACGTTTTGTGCATGTTGATAATCTTCACTTGTTATACAGCTATCTGTTAAGGAACTATAAAAGTGGCATATTTCAGGCAGTGATGACGCTTCAAGCGATTTACTCGATTTCATGAACTCATATGGAAATATCCCCTTTTGCTTCAGAAGTTTAAAATCTCCATCTGTAGGATATTGCTTCCTTAATTCATGAAATTGATTTTCTTGAAGATTTCTAGCTAAACTATCTAAACTACTCGACATGAACCTAAAGGAATCAACAAATCTCAGTGATAAGCATTTCTTATCAAATTTCAGTTGTTTGCTAAACGAAATATATTTTTCTTTATTTTGTGGGATAATGTCGATAGGTCCTTCACGGAAGTTCAAAGCTTTTACAATAAAATGTGCGTCGTAGTTGCTCAGATTGTGAAAAAATACTGATACATATGAGGGAGGTATGAATTTATAATCACATGACTTATGTGCCACACCCTGAAATTTTCCCGTTATCCAATCATAGCTGAAAACGCTTTGGGATTTTAAGACATTGTTACATATAATACACTTATTATTAGCATCCCCAATTCTTTTTAAATCACTCTGATTTAATGGGATTGGATTTTTCCGAAAGTGAATGAATTTAATTATTTTTGCTAAATCATTATAAAGGGTGTCCATAAAAACTTTAGCACAATCTGGACCTGTATGTGAATAATACCGTGAAAGACTATCATCAAATGAACATTTTATAAAATAACCAAAACTGTACATTTCATGTTGTTGAATGTTTTTTGTGTAAGATTTTGACGGATCTGGATCACAAGATGATATTGGATTTAAATATGCCTCAAAATCTGCATACACAACAAACGGTAATTTAAGCTTTCGTTGATATTTATCAAAATAAATCTTATCACATGAGATCTCATCACCAAGCCAATCTTTTCTTGTCTTATCACGGTTTGGAAGTTCAATAACAACGTGAGTACAATCATTTTTTTGATGATTCGTTAACTGTTCATTTGAATAGAATGCTAATAAACAACCATCGCAAATGTGAAAGCTATAATTGGTTGTTGATATTTGTCGGCTTACTAATCGAGAAAGATTTTTTATATAGCAGTAATGCCCCTGGCTACCTCTAGATATGTAAAGTAAATTTATGTGTATTGATTTACGGCATTTGGTAAAGTAGAGTGGACCGATTACTTCATGTGATTTAGAAGTTTTATTGTAATGTAATCCAAAAACATTAATGCTTATATCATTTAGCTTTTCAACTTTATGAATATCTGTTAATTTTACTGGAAATGGTACATCTGAAAAATTTAATTTGTTTTGATGAGTGACGTAGGATGATACTCTCTGTGAACTATCCTTAACTGGATACAATGCTGAAAGTATTGCCCATTTCAAACACTCGTGGTCACGATTTTGCACGTTAACAATTGCTTTTTTTGCTTTGATATCGTGTGGTAAATCAATATATGAAGAACCACGTAATGGGTTAAATTGATTTATATTCATATCCAAGTAATTTATGTGTTTAAGACTCCATCCACTGTCTTTTTTTTCAAAGTTTGAAATTTTATTCATAATAGAATTTTTTAGATTATCTAAAAATGTTTCTCTGTCATCACCTTTGCAAATGGTCCAACTCAAGACGTTAAAATCAAAAAAATTGTTTATTCCCTTGGATTCTTGTACGAATTCAGCGTGTAAGATAAAACTAGCCTTGAAAATTGTTAGCTGATTAATGGTGTCGTCTATTAGTTTATTAAGAGATGGTTTTATCCTCTCAAAAAAAAGTTCAGGTGTTTCAAATTCAAGGTTAGTAGTTTCCTGGGCTGATACTATTCTATAAGTTAACAATCTATTTCCAAAAGCAGCTTCAATAAGTTCAACATTAGGATATGAATGTTGAAATCTTAAACAGTTATTTTTATGAATATTACTTCTTAAGTGCTGGGCATAGTACCTTCTGGAAACGTTCCGTTTGCAGGTTTTACACTCGACGGTATCACAAACGTCGGATGTAGATGATGATTCAGCTGTGTCTCGTGAAGTTGATGGTTGCTGCTGCGATCTAAGGTCTTGTTTTGGTTCCTTGACATCTGTTGGAGTGTGCGAATCACAAGGTTGCAAAGTATCATCTGATATCCGTTTTCGTTTAACTCCACGTGTTATAGATCTAAAAATGAGTAAAAAATTCATTTAATTGTACAAAAAATACTTAGCTACAAGCCACTTCAACAGAGTCACTTGAAGCACCGTATTACCTGATTTATTTGATTGACAAAGAGAACAATACGCTTCCATGGGTAATACGCCATCTATCTCATCATAATGTGAAATCATTGATTGTAAAACGGTTACGTGTCCACTGCAAGGCGTGATATATGGTTTAATATCTGGATCGCAAGCTATAGTAGGATCGAGTTTTCCACTGATAAACCACAGCCTTAAATATTTATGAAAACTATTTAATAACACTGGCTTGCTAAACATTTTAATATCCTCACTTGTAGTCGCCATAATGATGGTGTGAATAATATGGTGTATTTCGTTGAGAATTAACACTTATATTGGGATCTCCTCCCCACTGCTAGTCAACAAATATAACTGGTTAAAACATGTTTCAATTTTGAGTACTCACATATTTTGCGGTTGATTCTCGACTTCCAAACAATGTTGATAGAGTTCATCATCAAAAAGGGACTTATTGAGGTCTGAGACGTCTTCGCAGCGTTCATAAAGCTCTTCATCGTATTGTGAGTTTTGTAGATCCATTGTGCAGCTTGACTTTCACGGGTGTTAATAGAGATACGGTATGGTTTCTTTTGCGGTGTCGAACTTTATATAGCCCCAAAAATCATTTGTTCGTTGGTGGGGGGAGAGTTGCTTGTGGGTGGAGTAAGATATAATTTATGGCTTAGCGTTGATAAAATATTTCTTGCAATCGTTTTTTGTTGCAATATCTTTCGTAATATTGTAAATCAATTCTTTTGTGTTAGAATAAAAGTCATCTTCTTCACCCTGCGTATAGTATTTGATTCTAGTATCCGCGAATTTCCAGTGCTGATCGTTTGGGATACCACGCAATTTTTTTATATCGTAGACGTCAATTTTAACGACATGAGTGATCTTTGTAACATCATCTACGCGAGAAGATATATAATTAGTGCCTCCATTTGTAGACTTGGCGACAGTAGATGAATATTCTGTAGCCTGCTTCTTTTTAGGCTTATCAAAAAATACATCAATGTTGTTGGTTCGTTTTTGTGCTTGAATTATAAGTGGTTTTGAGCATTGGGCTTCATCGTCACTCAAATTGTTATAATAATAATTTTTCATAGTGTACTCAAGGGAATTCTCGTTTGATATCTAAAACAACCAAAAAAACATGTGAGATGCTTGATACAAATGGAAACATGTAATTTTTGCACATAATTAATTAGTTAATGTGGGACTTACCTCCATTTTAACTCGTAGCAAGAAAAATTAAAACTATTGACAACTATCTACTTTAGTACACTTTTATTTAACACTTGACACGGTTTTCAGACAAACTAATCTGAGCGAATGGCGGCCCTCTGGATTTGAGCTTTGCTTTTATTCACGACAGACACACACACACACACACACACACACACACACACACACACACACACACACACCGGGACACACGTAGCGGTTAGGAGAAAAAAATCTATTAATAAAACAGGTACCTGTTCATTTGATACAACACGTTCTAACTTGTAGCAAGACGTGGAATTTTATTAGTTTTTTACTGCAATATTCTTGGAAATGGAACCTGCATAGATTTAAATGATCTTTAGGTAGTTTAGTGACCAATGAAATACGGCAAGCATGACATTTCGTAATAGTTGCTGATATTTATCGTTTTTTTCCCAAATATAATACACGCTCACATGTCACAGATAAGACAATAAATATGTTACCCCCATAAAAATGAACATCTGTTCGTTGCATGTTACGACACGAAACAACTAGTTTTTTACTGCAATATTCCAACGGATGGGGCGTGTTTGAACCTGCTTAGCTTCAAATGTTCTTTACTTTTATTTATACCCAATCAAATAGAAAACCCATGTCATTCTCACGATCATTTCTGTCAACATTAATTTTAAAATATATTGCTGTTCACAGAATGTAATTAATTACCTACCTTTGCGTGGGAATAGAGCAAAAACAGACTGTTGATCCTAATCAAATAAATCGTTTTTAAATAAAATACACAAATCGTCTCAAAACAGCAATCTTCTAACAAAAAACAACAATGCACCCACACCTGTCATAAACATAAAACAACGGGGGGTCACATATCACATACCTGCATTTCAAATTCACACGAAAAAGATACCCAAAAAACCTGCCGCAGCAAAAAAACAACAATGCACCCACACCTGTCATAAACATAAAACAACGGGGGGTCACATATCAC
Source organism: Notocelia uddmanniana (assembly GCA_905163555.1). Lineage (NCBI taxonomy): Eukaryota > Metazoa > Arthropoda > Insecta > Lepidoptera > Tortricidae > Notocelia > Notocelia uddmanniana. The sequence continues at coordinate 4,474,343 of LR991063.1, read as the reverse complement.
ATAGCTGCATTTCAAATTCACACGAAAAAGACACCCAAAAAAACCTGCCGCAGCAAAAAACCAAAAAAAATTTCGGCCCTTCGGGCCGCGCCGCAGGGGTGCCGCAGAAACAGTATACTCCTAACTACTGATTACTTATACGTGGTGGGTGCTGTAACAGGAGCAAAAAATAAACGGTGACTATTTACCGCCCTATTAGCCTACTCCCAACTATGTATAAACTTTTCGCAGCTTGTTTAAACAAGAGAATAGAGCTAGAGATAGAGACACACCAGCCCATAGAACAGGCTGGATTCCGAAAAGGTTTTAGCACAATCGACCATATTCACACGCTAGAACAAGTAATCGAAAAGCACCAGGAATATCAACAACCCTTATACCTAGCTTTTATTGATTATGCAATGGCTTTCGACTCTATATCACACGAAAGTCTGTGGCAAGCATTAGAGAATCAAGATATCCCAAAAACCTATATAAACATTCTGAAGGATATTTACAACAAAAGCGTGAGCCGTGTGAAACTAGACAGGTTGGGGCCGATTATTAAAATATGTAGAGGCGTAAAACAGGGAGACCCGTTATCACCTACTATCTTTATATCAGTTCTGCAACATATAATGAAAGATCTGCAATGGGAACAAAAGGGTATTAACATAAATGGGAAAAACTTGAGTAACCTCCGTTTCGCTGATGACCTGGTCCTCTTTTCAAGCTCATCACAACAATTGGAAGGAATGATAACAGAGTTATGCCACGTAAGCAACCTTATAGGATTACAACTTAATACATCCAAAACAAAGCTAATGACTAATGCCCATCGTACGCCTATACTAGTTGAAAATTCACAGAATTTAGAATATGTAGAGAGTTTTGGAGTCTAAAAGAAATATTAAAATCAAAACTACCCTTAAAACTTAAAAAGATAGTCCTAGATGGGTGTATTCTCCCCTGTATGTCTTACGGATGCCAAACCTGGATATATAACAACTATGCAAAAGATAGAATACAGAAGACACAACGTGCCATGGAAAGAAGTATCTTAAATATTAGGCTTAAAGATAGACAAAAGTCTGAAAACATTCGCAATAAAACGAATATAATAGACGCTCTCCGGCATATGAAACGCCTGAAGTGAAAATGGGCGGGCCACGTAGCTAGATTTACAGATGAAAGATGGACACAAATGGTTACTAATTGGTCAGGCCCGAGTGGCAAAAGAGCCAGAGGACGCCCTAGAGATCGTTGGGTAGACGAAATTAAAAAAATAGCTGGTATAGAATGGACCATGAAAGCAAACACAAGAGCAACTTGGAAAGTGTTGGAGGAGGCCTTTACCCGTCAGGGGCCTTAACTATCGAACTTTATTAGTTATAATACTCGTACGCAATAGTTAGTAATAAATCTGTGCATGATAGGTTAAGGAAAACATAATAAAAGGCTTTATTATTATTATTTAACGGGCCAGCAATTACTTCCAAGTGGTCTCAGTTGTTTTTTTTTCTTCATATATAGTTTACGTGTATTTTTATTACTTTTTGTATAGGTTGTCTTATGTTGTCTGACTTTTTGAGAATTTATTTAAAATTAAAAAAATAAGCATCAAAAATATCCTTGATAACAAAAAAAAAGGAAAAACAATTATGACTTGTAGTATAAAGTTCAAACACTGCATCCATTACTCGGAGGTCATAATTTTAGATCAAAATATCTTCTAATAGAAAAAAAATTGGACGCCAGGAGTTACTGTAGATGCTCTAAGAAAGCGCCCTTTTAAATATTTGCTCCAGTCACAGGGCCGACCTTGTATGTAAAATGTAGGTAGCTAATAGAATAAATTGTCAATGACCCATGCCATCATAATCATCGTCATTCTCAGCAGCTGCGTATAAGGGTAGAGTAAAGACCAAGTTTTTGAATGAGTGTGACACGAAAGTTACAAATACAGGCTGATTCGGGAGACGTGAGCAAGCTCAACACTACGGATTCAGTAGATCATAAGCTACTGCTTCGTGCCACTATTAGTGAAATTAACGTTCATTTATCTTTGGTGTTGAAAACAAAATGTTTTAAATTATTTTCGAAATTCATGGTCACTCTACAATCAGAATACTTCAGCCAAGTGATACGTGTCAAATTGAATGTCATCTGAGTCCGATTACTTTTGAAATATCGTATCTCACTCAATGTGACAATTTACTTTCTTCGTAATTAAAGTGCTGTCATAACAGTTAGAGGTTTAATCTTTATAAACCAGTTGTTGTAGGGTGACCATGATTGTAGAGAATTAAACTTTAACTTAACAAAAATTAAAATACAGGAAAAAGGTATGGGTGTTTCACTTAAATACAATGGTGAACGATTCATTGCCATTTACTATTTATGTAGTGTTGGTCCTGCTCACGTCTCCTGAATCACCCTGTATAAGTTGTATGACCAATTTTCGTGCCACAACGGAATCGGTTAAATTGTAGACAAAATAAACGCCTAAACAATAGTCCTAAAAAGGTCCTTACCCGTAGTCTGGCCGTCTAGAAGTGAACTCAAACAGCCTATGTCCAACAGTAGTTGGACAATTTGGACATGCCTCTTTAATTATAAACAACTGGATAATGCAGAGCAGTGGACGTCCTTTGGCTGATATTGTGGTGGTGGAATAATAAACCGAGAAGTCGAATCTATTTGCGACTAATGCTATTTAAAAGCAGTAATATGCAAATGGTGCAAAAACATTTATTCATAACATAAGTACATATATTACTTATGAATAAATGTTTTGCACGCCTATCAGTAAAATGTAGCGAATCTATTAATTATAAAGGACATACCTATATTTGCAAACAATTAATTACGAGTTTAAGTTTAAGGCTGGGTTGCACCAACTTACGATCACAGACCGATCAACGTTAAATATGGCGCCGGCATCTTTCATCCCATAGAAACTTGTCAAACTTTTCATACATTCAAATTTTAACGAACACCGTTTACGATTACAGACGGTTTGGTGCAACCCAATCTAACTCTACATATTGTATTGTTATATTCGTAAACAACCATATTCATAAATTAATTAAATAAACACATAGGATAACATAATCTTACAATAATCGACTTGGTCCTAAAGTAAGCAAGACTCGGTAACAATCATTCGTGCTCACTACCTTACCTACACACACAAAAACCCCAGGACCACCAACTTTGCAGGAAGAGTCATGAGAGTATGACAATAGCCGCCGCCTGTTGAATACCTCTAGTTTTAAATTTAATACGCTGTATTAATATAATTAAATATAACATTATGTTAAATTACGCTCCATCAACTATCACGATAATCGATGTTGCCAAGTTGTTATTAAACTACTTGACCGTCACTGGAAGCTTTATAATTGAGATAGCATATCTGTTTCCGTCGAATTATCACCAGTTTCAGTGCATTATTTGACTTTATTTCCGGCGATAGTGGCGACACCTGGCGGACCGCGCCATTTTTTACCAAGTTAGTAGATGTCCGGTGAGTTTTATTTCATTGGCGTTAAGTTTCCCGTCGAAGCAACACGTTCGCAACGAATGCGACTGATATACGTTGAAAATAAATTTGAAATAGTATTCAACTGAACAACGTTCAAGGAATTTTAATATAATAGTAGGTGCTCATGTAAGTACCCGGTTACAAATTTTTATAAAAAGCACGTGGCCATTTGCATTTAACAGATTTTCTGTTCGGACCACTGCGTAATAATGATTTTAAATTAACAGTACCAGTTAATGAAGTGTTTTATTTGCAGCTCGGACTGATTGTATTTGCGATTGCAGGTACCTTTACAATCGGTTACAGTTTTGAATAGAATTTAATCCTATTTCTTTTACAGAAATGGATAACGAACAAAAGGACTTGGCACAGCCGCCGGCTGGGCCAAGTGGGTTAGCGCGAAAGCGGAATAGAAGTGCAAGTTCGTCTAGCAACAGCTCGGACAGTAGCAGCTCATCAAGCTCATCATCCTCGAGCGGGAGGAAGCGGTCACGACGCAACCGTAATAAGAAAAGTAAGCGCTCTCAGCATTCTTCGCGTTTGATGAATAAGCTGTTTAAGGAAATCGGTGAGCTCCGCAAACAAATTACATCTGGTCATGATGTAATTTGCCATGATAATAATAGTTGCAATGAATTTAAAACTCACCATGAAAATTTTGTCCACAACGAAAATGCAGATAATATGTCAATTTTATCAGCAGTGAGTGGCGATCTGTATGATAATAATAGTGTTAATGATGAGCCGTGCCCTAATGCTGAAAGTCAAGATGCAGGTTTGTCGTTCACTTTCGATATCGAAACTAAATTAAAGGAACCGACTGTTCCCAAGACTCCGAATCTTTTTCTAAAACTCCTTCTTGACGTTCAGCGATTAGGAAGCGCAGCCTGGTCTGAAGTTAGATACTCTGACACACAAAAACTTTACAACCATACTCCAGGTTTCATAGACTTGGAAACAAACGAAGA